>LVTN01000073.1:625996-641366 GCA_001649415.1 Musa itinerans | reverse complement strand
TTGATATTCGATGTAACATTCCCGAACTTAGGGGTGATAATTATAAAATATGGAAGGAGAGGATTCTTCTGCATTTATTGTGGATGAATATTGATTATACTATTAGAAAAGACGAACCACCTACCGTCACTAATACCAACACTCCAACTGAGGTTGCGTTATATGAGCGACCCTTCAAAGTCTTTAAGGTTGAAGTTGAGAACAAATGTGGTAGACAAATTAAAATTATGAGATCAGATAGAGGTGGAGAATATTATGATGGATATACTGAAAATGGACAGGCACTTACTCCTTTTGCTAAGTTTTTCAAGAACTTAATATTTAGAAAAGACGAACCACCTACCGTCACTAATACCAACACTCCAACTGAGGTTGCGTTATATGAGCGACATGAGCGATCCAATCGGCTCAGCGTGATGTTTATCGAAACTAAGATAATTATTGACATACGTGGTTTTGTTGACCAGCATGGAAAGGTCCGAGACTTGCTACAAGTTATTGATGAGCAATTCATTACTTCGGAAAAGGTATAGCAACTCCAATCTTTCTAAGTTTTTATGGACTGAAGCACTAAATATTGTTGTATATATATTAAATCGAGTTTCAACTAAGGTTATCCAAAAGACACCATTTGAATTACGAAAAGGTTGTAAACTGAGTTTGCGACATATGCGTGTTTGAGGATGTCTGTCTAAGGTCAGGATATATAATCTTGAGGAGAAGAGCAATGAAAAAAGAGATAAATTCCATGAAGAGCAATGGAGAACACCCTTCCACCTCAATATGAGCCTTTTAAGATTTCATACAACGCACATAATGATAAATAGTCAATCATTGAATTAATAACTATGTGTTTAAGAAGAAGATAAGCTAGTGACAGAACTGGGTGAGAGTGCATTGGTGGTAACCACTCATGAAAAGAATAAAATCGATAAAAATTAAGTTAATTAAAAAGCTCATCAGCATGGAAAAGCTAAAATATCACCCGAAGCTGATATCAAGAAATAAGCAAAGTGTTTCTTTTGTAAAAGGAAAGAGCACATGAAGAAAGAATACACGAAATTCCAACAATTGCTTGAAAAGAAAGGTAAACCAACTGTGTGTTATAAATCTAATATGGTTAATGTTAATATTAATATATAGTGAATTATCTTTAGATTAACATCTAAGAAAGATTCTCTTCATATCATTTTAGTATTGGTTGCTCATTTTGACCTTAAGTTATAACAAATGGATGTGAAAACGATATTTCTTAATAGAAATGTAGAGAAGCCAGTGAGAAGTGAGCAAAGCATCTTATCAAGTAATGAGATGGGACCAAGTTTCTCACGGAACTTAATTTTCATTTCTAGACTCATACCAGCTGGATATTCTAGTGTTGGTGAACACTTAGTTTGTAAGCTTAAAAAGTTTATATACAGTTTAAAGCAAGCCTCTTGCCAATGGTATTTTAAATTTTATAAAGTGATTTCTTTATTCGGGTGTGTTAAAAATCCCATAGATCAATGCATATACCAGAAGGTTAGTGGGAGTAAAATATGTTTTCTTATTTTATACGTATATGATGTTCTTACAAAATGATGACACTCAAAGTTCAATACATGTTTACACTAGTACTAAAATGTGTAATATTAATGAGAACTCCTCTATGTTATGGTATCGAAGACTACGACATATCTCTATAGAGAGAATTAAGAAATTAATTAATAATGGGGTACTTAGTACTCTTGATTTTACTAATTTTAAGACTTGTGTGAATTATATTAAGGGAAAGCATCGAGGCATTTTAGGTCTTTCACAAGAAACCTATATCAATAAACTTTTAGAACGATTTTGGATGAAGGATTGTTCACTAAGTGTTGCTCCCATTGTAAAAGGTGATAGATTCAATTTGAACTAATACCCAAAGAACAACATTGAAAGGGAATTAATGAAAAACATCTCATATGCTTATGTCGTAGGAAGCTTTATGTATGTTCAGGTTTGTACTAGACTTGATATTGTATTTGTTGTAGGGATGTTAGGTCGATATCAGAGTAATCTAGGTATGGACCACTAGCGAGCTACAAAGAAAGTGATGAGGTATCTACAAGAAACCAAAGATTACATGCTTATGTATAGATATACAAACAATCTGAATGTGATTGGTTACTTAGATTCAGACTTTGCCGGTTGTGTTGATTCTCGTAAATCAATATTAGAATATATTTTTATGATGGTTGGTGGAGCTATTTCTTGGAGAAGCACTAAGTAGACTTTGACTGCTACTTCTACTATAGAAGTTGAGTTTGTCTCATGTTTTGAGGCTACTTCACATAGTGTATGACTTAATAGTTTGATTTCTGGGCTTAGAATCATGGATTCTATTTCTAGGCTATTAAGAATTTTTTATGATAATTTAGCACTTGTCTTTATGGCTAAAAACAATAAAAGTCGAAGTTGAAGTAAACACATTGACATTAAGTATTTAGCCATAAGAGAATATGTAAAAGAAAAGAAAGTGGTCATTGAGCATATTAGCATTGAATTGATGATTGCTAATCATTTGACTAAAGGCATGCCACCTCTGAAATTCAAGGATTATGTAGAGAAAATGTGACTTGATTCCACTTTGTAATTATATTGATTTGATGTACATATTAATTTAAGAAAATATATTACGATTGGACCGAGAATAAACATAGGGTTTATTTATTAAGTACTATAACCACATTAAGATTAAAAAACTAAATATATTATGATACATATATGATAACACTCATTTTTAGAGGACTTATTGCTATGATTCATGTATTTGTTTCTTAAAAAAGTTGTTCGATAAAGATTAATTTAAATTATTAACTAAACGTATGGAAAGTGGGAGAATGTAACCGTTATCATTAAGATTCATAATTTATTATCATGAATTTCTTCATTTATTGTGGTTTAAATATTTCAGTTTTTTATTCATTATAAGTGTAACCGTATTATTAAATATTTTATTTAATATCATTAAAATTATTTTTTATGATCCAAACATTACAAATTTAAATTAATTCTTGAACTTCTTGATGGGAGAACATTTATATAAACGAGAGTTTTGGTCTCTAAGCTCATCATTTCTTTCAAGTCTAAAGAATTTCCTACATCATCTAAAACGAGATTTTTAAGTAGAGAAGTGTCAAAATTTAAAAAGAAATCATTGTCGAAATTCTTGATAACAATGGCTGGAGGTACATAATTTTATTTTCGTATTAGTTTTTCTTATGTTTTTATTATAATGATTTAGAAACTAGTATTAAAATATCTAACATCGTTTTCTAACTCTGACACGGTATCGTCTTCTCCTTCTCTATCCATGTATTCATTTTAGAAGTTCAAGATCGAGTACCCGTTCACCGAGGCTAAACCAGGTGCAGTTGGTGAACCTCGGTCTCTTCATCAAATCTTCTGAACTCTATACAGGCGATGGAGTTCATGGACGTGACAGGGAAACAAACTCAAAGCCGCGTGCTTGTGATCGAAGCGAACAAGAGGTAGGGAGGAAGGGAAGCTTGAAGCCTAGCTGTTGACGGAAGGTCCTGCATGGTTTAGCATCGTCACATTCATTCATGCATTCTTTGCCATACCTCCTCACATACCTCTCCATCAGCCTTCTCTGAGATCGGGCGAACCACCAGACTTCTTATTTGAGAAGCTGGAAGGGAAGAAGATGACAGTTCGGCTGTCATTCGTCTGCTTACCAAATTATAAGGTGTTGAGGTTGATTGCTTCCATCGCACTCCCCTATCTGCGCAGATCCGGATTCCACATAATTTGTTATTCGCTGAATGAGACATTCATTAGATGCCTAAATCACTATGGTTACGGTAGAGAGTAGAAAATGTTAGATTATGTTAGGTAAGATATATTATACATATATTTAGATTTTGATTATGATTATGGAAAAGAAGTTTAATTATAATAGATTTATTAATTTAAAAATATTTGAAAGAATATATTTTTATGATTATGTTTGTGAATAATTCATAAAAGATATGATGATACATCAGGTATTCTTATTTATATATCAAGCACATTACATTCTTATTTATTTTTACTCATATTTATATATGAATGTAATAACAGGATTATTCTGATAAAATAAATTACATAAGTTATTTTGGACTACATTAGAAAATACTAACATTATTGTAATATATATAAAGAAATATAATATTGATGTCATACAATCGTTATACCTCGTATTGGTAGTCAGGCTTAATGTGATATTATTATATTTATTAGCTTATTTTATAAAATTTATGTACACATATAAAATATTTTTTTAAAAAAAATTAAAAAAAATATATAAATATTTTTTTAAAAAAAAATAAAAAAATTATTTTTATTTATTTTAATTTTATTTTTTTATATCTTGCTAATTAATGGATTAAATGAGATAATATTAGATTATGTGGTCTTATCTAATTATGTAAGATATATTATAAATATGATTGGATTCTGATTTTAGTTATTGGTCAATAAAAAATCCAATTATGATATGGTTTCTTAAGAAGAGGAGAAAGAATATAGTCATGCTTCCTATGAAGGCGATACAAATATAGCTTTTTTATATATAATATTCATAAAAAATATATATCATCATATTTTTTATGAGTTGCTAACAAACTCAATCATAATAACATTTTTTTTAAGCACCATGGTTATAAGTCCTAAGTGAATGAGAAGCAACCCCGTCCATGTACCTGCACACAGGTCGGGTCGGTGGCTCGCCCCGACCCCTCCGACGATCAAGTTAGTGGATGCGGAGAGGGTTTCAAGTGGAGAAGGGTCGTTTCCTTTTTCTGTCTGTCTTTCTCTCTCTCTCTCGTGCCCCCCCCCTCTTTCTCCTCAAAGGCCAGGGGTATCTATAGGTAAGTTTTGGTGTTACCTGATGCGTCGGCCTGCCGGGGTAGGACCGTACCTCTGATGGCGTCTGACATCGCCATTGGTGTTGCGTGGACGACCGAACTGCCGCAGGGTATGGGCGAAGCTTCAGTCGACGTCCTTCTCTGCCTCGCCCGGTCGTGCGGGGCCAGATGATGAGGTCGTCCAGGGACGGTTGACGTTGGCGCGCATCAAATCGGCGTTAATGCTCACTCCCTCGGGCAGTGTACCGTGGCTGACGTCATGGCACACCATGTCGCCATTTTTATCCTTATCAAATATGATTGAGTTTTATTGAGTAACTATCTTAGTTATCCTCTACTTTGACCTAGAATATGTTCTTTAGTTCTCAAGAATATAAAGAAAGAAGATATTCTCAATCTCTATTAGTTTCATAAAAAATAAAAATAAAAAGAAGAAGATGAGTCAGAAAGATAGATTATGTAGTTTTCAAATTCGATGACGGTGCACCTATAGATTAGATAAAAATTTTATGAATGACATCAAAAGATATACAACATAAATTTGATCTATCATTCTTTCATTAAAATTTTTTCACTTATATTAACATAATTATAATTTTTATATTTACCGAATAAAATATGCCTTCTCCGCAAATAGGATATCGCATGACAAGCTGTTAAACTCCCGTGATTCGCGTCGGTTGACAGAGCTTTTAATTGAACTGCAGTAACAGTAGTTGAAATTTGACGAGCTTCTGATCTCAAATTCCTTTCGATTACAGTTCTTTGCTGTCTTAGACACGCAAAAGAGACCATAAGCCATGGATGAACCGAAGGAAGTGCACGTTAGGCGTATCCCACTCTCAAATCAGAGGCCGACGTCCCGGCGACAGGAGGCGCAGTCGTACGTACGACTCCATGGGGCTTCTCAGAAGCAGGATCTCGTGAGCTCGTCTCCCAGGTGCTGCCATTCTCTTCAGTTCATTCTGTGCAGGTCGTGTTACGGTTTTCCATGGTACCACCCACCATTCTCGACGTGCAAAGACCGACTCCGAATGCTTCAGGGAAGTAGGAAAAGCCATGCCATCCCTTCGTCTTCTTCTCGTGATGACCGGATTCATCGAGAATTCTAAAAGCTCAAAGCCCAAGAAACGCCGTCAGCTGGCTTCAGTCTCCTCATCTCATGGGGTGGTCACCGAAGGAATCACTCCGGCTGACTTCATCACGAGTATACGCTGATGCAACCCACAAGCATTCGTTCCTTTCGTTTTCTCTTGGCCTGTTCGTCAAAGGCTCGTGCGATCAGCCATCACATCGGTTGCAGCAAGCGAGTGGCGTCAACCCAACATCACACAGCGTCATCCGTTCCCAGTCGATCTGCTATCGTCTACAGCAGAACGCCCTGCAACATCTCAAACCCAGTCAGCTTCATTTGTTTCCCTAAAATAATCTTCAGTAAAAGGGAACATTTACGTGGTAAATTCTTGCATCACATGGAGAATGTTCGGTACATATCATGTTATAATGGACTCCAGATTTACCTCGTCGACGAGCTTCGAGATCTCCGGAAAGGAAAATGGTGGGTTTGGGTTGAAGCAGACCTAATTCCACACCAAAACATCATCCGATTCTCTCAGCGTCCCGTCGACCCTGCGATCCTCCGTTCCCATTTCTCCCATCTCCTGCCCACCTAACCGGCTTGCTGCTGTGCGTGGATACGGCAAAAGTTGCTGCAAGAATCTGACTCCCTTGTGCAAAAGTAATGGCAGTGTGGTAATGGGGTGGGTGGTTGGCCGATCTTGATTACTCGACCGACAGGTTAAAGTGAAGAGGCCTGACGACTTTGTAAGCCATTCTCTTTCCAACCCCACTACCGGGGGGCTTTTTAAAGGCCCCCCCCCCCCCCCCTTCCTCCTCACCCACGGCACTCGACGCGGTCCTTTGGGCACCACCATTCCCCGCACTCAGGAGCGTTCGTGATGGCGCAGGGAAGGGGCAGTGCTGCTGCAGGTGGCCAGGCGGCCGTGGCTCTGGGGCTGGTGGTGCTCTGCGTCCTGCTCGCTCACGTCCAGGTGGCGGAGGCGGCCACCTACACCGTCGGGGACAGCGGCGGGTGGTCCTTCAACATGGCCAGCTGGAGTCGCGGGAAGCGGTTCCGGGCGGGCGACGTGCTCGGTGAGTGCTGGCCAGCTTCGTGCTGGGCCTCAGTCTTCTGCCGGCTGATCCTTTTTTGTCTGCTGCAGTCTTCAAGTACAACCCGTCGGTGCACAACGTGGTGGCGGTGAACGCCGCCGGCTACAACGGCTGCTCGACTCCCCGGGGCTCCAGGGTGTTCACCTCCGGCAACGACCGCATCACGCTCGCCAGGGGGAGGAACTACTACATCTGCAACTTCACCGGCCACTGCCAGTCCGGGATGAAGATAGCGATCGTCGCCGCTTGACTCACGACGGCACGGCGATAGTTAGATGAGCAGCAGTTATGGGGCACTGAACACATAAAATGCTCGACTTAGAGATCATGAAATAAATGTCAGTTGCCTGTAATACTTACTATGTTCGATCCCTTTTGTTCTCTGATCTAATCTTTCCCTTTCATATAACGTCAAGGAAACAAGATTTCCATGGCCTCATTGAATGATAAATTTTAACTCAGATAAATGCAAGGAATCAAACATAAGCCAACCAAAATCTCGAAGAAAGGAAAAGTTAGAAGGGAAATCGATCCCAGTCTGGAACGGTGCTTTTGGTTTGCTATGCATGTTCATGGAGCTAAAAGAGGAGACTGAATGGCTCACTCTGGTGACTGAATACGGAAAAAGGACTTGAGGAAACTGTTTCGGGTCCCCAAGAAATGGTGCAACAGTACCCTTTGCCCCCATCTTTTAAATGACGGACAGTGTAAGT
The DNA here is from genome assembly GCA_001649415.1 of Musa itinerans. NCBI lineage: Eukaryota > Viridiplantae > Streptophyta > Magnoliopsida > Zingiberales > Musaceae > Musa > Musa itinerans. The sequence goes on along the minus strand of LVTN01000073.1, from coordinate 633,589 downwards.
GGATGGGCCACAAATAATTGAAGATGGTGAACCAACAAACAGATCGATAGATTGGACGATGTGGACTCAAAAAAGGATGCAGTGCCCAAAAGGATGGGGGAGGGGCCCGGGAGAAGACCTAATGGAATCTTAGGTCCGAGACTGGGTCTTGTAGATAGATGTAATGGTATCTCCCTATCAAAAATATACTTTTCATAGAAATAAATTGGCTGCAGAATTAGATCGGTAATAGGGACAGCTGCAGGTCTTGCAAACCGGGTTGGTAGACCACCCCCTAATTCCCCGAATCCAATCAGGTTGCGATTGGTGACTCAGGTGTGAGTTTTAGTTTCTTCCTAGTGTCCTAGCAACGGCTAAAACCTCACAAAAGCATGTCTCTGATATCTAAGCAGAACGTAAGATTTGACAGGCAGGTTATTGCATTTTGTGGCAACACATCATAAGTTACAGTAGCAAAGAACGACAATCTCAGGTTGTTACAGACTTCAGATATTAGATGGTTTTGGATAATCCTAATGGGGCGATTGGTACACAAACGAGCACAAACTTAAACGATAAAAGAGATGCTGTCAAGGAGGATATTTACAGTCTTCAAGAAATGGTAAATGTTGAGCCAAGAGTAGAAATCTGGTGATCTGTAATTATAATTCTGAGCTTTCGTCTCTCTGGAATCAAACTCTAGTGGTGACTCATTATCGAAGTTCCAACTTCTGCACAACAGAAAATAAATCGAGAAGCTGCTTCTCCTTTACCTAGTTGGGTACATCGTCCGGTGGTTGACGAGGGACCACCACCACTTGCCGTCTCTGCCGTTCTCTGAGATAAAGTACCGCCAAGAGGCATGCGAAAAGAGTTAATATTGTCACATTCCCTTCATCCATCAGTACTTCATCTACCCATGCCTCTAATCTTGGATATACTTGTGGGAGTGAATCGATTGTTTTAACCTGAAACATCAGAACATTTCATCATACTATTGTAATAATCAAAAGAAAATGTTTACCATAAAAAAAACAAGATAAAGAGCTTTCCATATAAGAACACAGATAAGAAACATATAAACCAGTCAATCAAAGAGCTCTAGTTCAGTGCAATATCGATACTTTGTCACTCTTTCCAGATATAATAAATAACGATTAGGAAATTCTCTAATGTTGATTTTTGTTACTCACTATTCAGTCTAATCTTCACATAGACACAGAAGTTGTTAGATCTCAGCTCTTAATGTATCCTCAGGTGGTTGCTGCAACGGCCTAACAGTCATTTGATGATGAAATAAGAGATAGAATCTTTCTCATCTTAACTAATTTACAAGGTTGATGATTGATCTAAGACTTACCAATGTGATATATTATTCTGTATTCCCTAATGAACCAGGTACACACAAATCCAGATAAATAGTTCAAAAGATCACCAAGACAGTTCAAGTTTTGCTGCAAATAGCCATTTCTTCTCATAATATAAATCATTTAAGATCTGTCAGGTGTACATGCACAGTTGCACATGCAGAAACACACAGATTTATAACCAGATCACAACTTTAGCCCTGTGAGAAGAAAAATCCTTGATACAACTTTAACAATTACATGAATAAAAAACCTAGATTATCATCGAAACCAAAACAAGTAGAGATCTCAAATCTTTGACTAGCAACTATGATTGAGAGAATAAAAAAGAAACTTTCATCCAAGAGTAACTAGTAACTGAGACATGATGTAAGGGACATTATTTTATAACTAACTCATCCTCAAGAGAATAAAATACGGAATCTTACCAGGAAGCTGTCAGCATAGTTCTTCCTTATCCACAAGCTCGTAAGTGCCAGTTTAACCGGTAATTTTGCAGCAGGATCAGTCTCGAGGGCCTGATCATAGTATCTTTTAGCCAAATGAAGATCAAGTGGAAGTCCTTGACCATGCTCATGCATGTATCCTAGATTGAACATGGCTTGAGCATTGGCTTGTGAGTGAGCATGCATGTATGCCTCTGCAGCACGTTCATAGTCTCTGTCAGTTCCCTGCAAAAGAAAGATTTGAGTGACAAGAAATGAAAATCTTTTTTGTCATGGTCAAAGTTGATGTAGCAATTACACCAAACAACCATAAACGACAATTAAATTGCAAATAACTTGATAAAAGGTATGTCGAAAACCAATGTTTATATATAAAACTTTAGCATGATAAGCCTATGAACACCCTTTCTATGTTATATCAGATATGAAGGTATGGACAGTTAACATGCAATTTATTTTTTTTAGTATTATCCTAACTTGTAAGATGTCATTTGCAAAACCATAAGATATCGTTTGCAGCTAAAAACCATAAGATGTTTATGCAAAACCACAAAATGGCATATTGAACATACAGGGCGAAAACCCAGTTATTTTAAAGCAATCTTATCTATTTAGATAACATTTGAACTTAAACTTCAAGTAGTCTAATATAACTTTCTTAATATGGAGCACTGACATCAGCACAAGTACGGTTAACAACTGAAATAAACAATTCCGAACTTGGACACATGCCAAACCAATATAAATCTAACAAACCGACTGTACAGAACTAAGTGCGAGGCATAATAGTACTAACCAAAATGATAGTTAACTTTAGATAAACCTATTGCATCAGGCATCTCAAAAATCTTAAACTGCCGAAAAGCTAAAAAAAACCCAATGTACCAATTATGATTAATCATTGGCAAGACACAAGTACACTAGCAGCTAAAATTGTCCCACGTCGAATGTATTTTTCAGATTTAGATAAGCAGAGATCTCTGCACGATGGAAAGAATCTAGAGCTAATGAAGCAATGTCAGTTTACACAATTTGCTCAAGGCATCGGAAAAGAGATTGACATCATAACAGAATAACTTAATACTATTCAGTCGCTCATGAAAGTATCATTACCCTGCCATAGTAGTAAGCATCACCAATCAACAAAGCAGCATGTTCGTTACCCTGCTCCGATGCTTGCCACCACAAAGTGTGTGCCCGTAGATGCCTTTCTGTGTCTGTGCAAAAGCCAGATTCACCAATGCAAATACTTTGTTCCCCATATTTATCAAGGATCCAGGCAGCATTGCTTTGCGCCACCTCATATCCCAGCTCTGCCATTCTGGAATATAGCAGAAGTGACTTTCCAACATCTCCTTTCAGATAGGACTCCAGAGCCCATCTTGACAAGGAGCTCCAAGGTCCCCTCTCTGCCACTGTTTTGTATAAATATGTAGCCTGAAACAAGAGGAAGACTGGTCAAGAATATAATAACTATATGAATATAACATACTTGAGAAGATATATACAGAAAACACTGGATGCACATTCATATGGATCTCAATTTTTTGGTCAAAGAATCACAAAGTCGAATTGTAAGCAAGTATTTTATTTTGTCAAAGAATCATAACGTCAAATTGTAGGGGCTTAATTGATTGCACAAAGATTTGCTTGTATTTTTACATAGCTTTCCATTCTTGCTTGATGATGAGAAAGCAAGAAATTTAAAGAAGAATCAACTAAAACAAAATTTCTAAAAAAAAAAGAAGAGCCAAAGTTGGAGTGAATTGCTATAAGCTCCTAATATTACATTTTTCTACAACATTTACAATAAAAGGGGAAAAAAAATGGCAGGAGATATTGGAGTACAGTGTAAAAGAGGACTTCCAACAAGCCCTTTTAGGCTTTTGATCAGATCCTCTCTTGTGCAAACTTGTATTTGGCTAGGAATTCAGCATAACTATTAGCGGTGTAACCTTATGTTGACAGCCATCAAAACTTTTAAAATGAACACGATATATTTGGTTCAGCTTGATGTTTAAGTGCCTTGCTTAATAAGAAGGTTGATCTAAATCACCGTAGAGCTATTCTACGATATGCCATTGTCTCTTATAAGTCAATCATGTAGTAGAAGAAATTATTGATAAATTGCAAACAATCAAAACCAAAATGGAAAATAAATCACAACAGGTCAATCATGCAACCTATTAGACCTTTTGCATGACATACCATGGGCATAAGAGTAATAAAAAAAAAATTCCAGCTTCTGTGAAGCTTATATAAAGACAAGGAATCCAAATACAAAGCCATAAAAAGGATCCAAAGAGCACACATATCATGAAGCTAATAGCAGGCAGAAAATTAATGACAGAGATCTAGAATAAGATAAAAAAGGAATCAGTGATACATAAAAAAATCAGCAGAAGATATAAAATTAGAAAATAATACCATTTGAAGATTCTTCTTGAGGCCTATGCCTTTCTGGAACAACCTGGCAACTTGGTAGAGAGCCTTTGGCTGGCCAGCATTAGCTGCAGTAAGAAATAGCTTGCAGGCTGCTGCTACATCCCTTTTCACACCAATACCCTTGAGATACAACACACCTAGGTTATAATGTCCACCAGGCTCTTTATTTTCAGCAGCTTTCTCAAAATACTCTCTTGCCTGCAGGTATTAGTTAAAAATTGAAGCACGATCACAACCAACAATAAATTAGAGAAGGTATATCAAAGGCTGCAATGTAGGAAATTGTGCTGCATTTTCATGTAGTAAACTTCACTGCCATGACCAAGAGTTGTTGATGGTTTAAATAGATACTATAAACTCATTGATTCAATCTAAGACTAAACCTAAGTAGATAAAAAAAAGATCTATTCCACAATATCTAATAGAAATTGATCCAGACATCATCTGATTAACTTAAAAGATCTAATCTAAAATTCATCATATTAATATCTAAGAATTGGGACCCACATGGGCAATTATCCATATCCTGCTGAAAAATAACGTTTATAGAAAAACAATACAGGGGAAATCATATCAATCATCCCATAGTTTTCTAATGTTTAAGTTCGATTTCTTTTAAGCTAGTGATGTATCTCCTGAACTGTCCATCATCCAGCAGCCCAGTATTATCTTGATATCATGCCTTAATCACTACTCTGATATCCAAAGTGTGAACTGATTCAAAGGCAAATGAGTTTTGAGTTAAAAAAAAGAAGTATAAAGAGATTTTAGAAAAACAAGTGACTCTACAATTGTTCACTTGCCTGAAGAAAGATTCAAGAAAAACTGCCCCCAACTAATTATATCACAGTTGACGTTTTTAAGCTAACAAAGCCTGGAAACATTATAAAAATAAATGCTTCAACATTCTTTCACTTGCTTGAAGAAAGATTCATGGAAGAGTCTTCAACAGTAATATACCATAGTCCATAGGTGACATTTTCAAGTAAACAAAGCCTGGAAATATAATAGTGCATAAATAGATCACATGACCAAACACATTCTTATAATTAGTTTAACACAATCCACAGCCTCAATTCATAAAAAGGATGAATACAGAAAAAAAATCAAAGAACAAGACCAAAACTTTTATGGGTTAGATTTACATCTACGATACGTTTAGCTACTTCACCAAAACTGTTTCACTTAACTCTAACTAACCTCAGGCCACATCAGCATTAAAATTCAGATGAATATTTCCTAGTTCACTAATGCTGTTCCTCTAAGGAGTAATTTGTTTTAACAAAAAACATGCAGCAATTTGCAATTCACTCAGAAGTGGGAAGTAAGAGACTTGGAAGTGTTCAGCACTCCAAAGGGGCATCAGAAATCCCAAAGTGGACTTTCACAAAAGTGCTCACTTCCTATTTCTTGACTTTGGCTGAAAGGAGTCTTGAAAGTGATTTAGTCAAACGAACTCGTCAGTCGTCATAACATAAAACACAATTATAGTGATCGAAATCACCCAATCCAACCCAAGACTTTGATGTATTATACATAGATATAACCAAGTTGCTTCATGAAAAATCAATCCATACCGACGATAATCAAACATGGCCCGGCTAAACCAACCAAACTTTGAGTTCTGTGATTTACGTCATAAAGATCAGTGCAACTGATTGGAATCTAAGTTCTTGAAGTTAAAATTCTGGTTAAGCAAACACCTGAATTGAAACTTAAGTTCTTGGATCAAGAATTCTGCACCATTCTCCAATTTCAGCAGAACATAGGGTGCCTAATTCTTTTTTATTTACAAATTAATAACCAAAAACGGGGATAAAGGAAATTTATGCACACTGAGAGAGTTGAAGTTTGGGACTTTACCTTAGTGTAGTTCTTTTTCTCTACTCCATAGCCTTTAACGTAGAGGTATCCCAACCCATTATATGCGGAGTAATATTTATGCTTGGATGCAAGAGTGAGCCATTCGAATGCCTTAGTGTAATTTCTCTCCACTCCAGCCCCTCGGGCATACATCTCTCCTAGCAACTCCATTGCCCTCGGATCCCCCTTCTCCACAGCCTTTGAGAACCAATGCAGTGCTTTGGCGTGGTCCCTCCTCACTCCCCTCAAACCATAGTAATAAAGCAACCCAATCCGGTACATGGCAGCGGAATTACCCTTTAATGCCTGGTACTCATTGATCTGGAAATCCTCATCTGCCTCTCCTCGTGACTTCCTCAGCGCATCCTTGTTCTCCTCGGTACCGCTGTGGATCCGGATAGGCTCAATCACTGGTGGCTCCTTCGATATCAGGAAGCTCGCAACCGCTGCTTCTGCCAGTTCCGCATACAGCTTCACTGCCTTCTCATACATCTGGACATAGAGGATGAATCCAAAGTAAAAGATTAAAAAAAAAAAAAAAACCCACAATCATAAGGCTATATAAGAGGGAACTGTAGAATAAAAGCGAAGGGAAAAATTAGGGCTCACGTCCTGGCGGAAATATGTGTAGGCGAGGACCATCTTGGACTGCATGTTGCCGCCCTCGGCAGCGAAGTGGTGGTAGAGGAAGGCCTTGGGGCGGCTCTGGGGGCGCATGAGGCCGGTGCCGTAGAGGAAGCCGAGGGCAGACTGGGCGTGGGGGAAGCCGGCGGAGGCCGCGGCTTCGATCTCGGCGGCAGCGTCCTCCATGTCGGCGGGGTCGGAGGAGGAGGCGGCGGTGATCATGTGGCGAACGCCGGAGTTGTAAAGGGCCTCAAGGGGGTCGGAGGAGGAGTTGGCGAGGGAGGGGGGAGAGGAGGCGGACTCGATGAAGGGGAGCCAGGAGCCCGGGTCGTAGTCTCCTGTGGCGGCAGCGGAGGCCTCCGGGTCGCCAAACTCGTCCCACTCCGCGGAGTCATCGGATCGGTCGGAGTCGTCGGTGATGGCGGATGAGGAGGGGTTAGAAGAGGAGTCGGCGAAGTCTTCGTTGGTGATGACGAGCACGAGGGGGCGGGGGCGGAGGGACGAGGCGAGAAGAGCGAGGGAGAGGAGGAGGAGGAGGGCGAAGTGGATCGCACGGTGTCGCATGGCGTACCGGGTATGCGGGAAGGAACGGGGGGATTTGCAAGGGAGAGGAACGCAGACGGGGGTGAAACCTTGTTAAATGCAATCGAAGTAAAGAACGGAGAGTATAGGAGGATCCAACGGCTCATTCGTACCGTGAGAGAAGCGCGATGAGTTTGGTGGCCTTCAACCGGTCGGGAGTGTAGCAACGCTGTCGCGAGGCAAACAGCGGTGGTGTTGGGGCTTGGGCGTACGCTGCCACCAGGCTCGCAAATGAGTTGGATCCGATCTTAGTCAGGCGTGATTCCTAATTACCAAGCCATAACCCC
>LVTN01000073.1:510549-625774 GCA_001649415.1 Musa itinerans | reverse complement strand
CAAGCGGATTGGATTCAAAGCATGTATCACAAAATTATCGACAAACCAAAGCTTGGCTCCTCTTCGTCCCCGTCCGCATTAGGCCTCCAACCCAAGCCGCGCTTGGCACATTTAAAATTTTACATTAAAATTTCTACTATATATTTATATTGTACATATTAATAATATATTCTATTATGTTTTGTTTTATTACTTCATAAGCTCTTTTATTGACCATACGGGAGTGTGAATCAAAATCCCAACCCACTAGGTCGGTATTAAATCCGAGAAAGAAAAAAAAAAATTACTCCTAGGAAGAATTCAGATAACCATTCCCCCAAAACGGGAACCGCTCACTCATTTCCATGCACACTGATGATATGACTAAATGGTGAAAGCCAAACCGTACCTTAGTCGGTCATTCCAACCCAGCTCAGTAACGAGGAATGCCTTTTGTATCATCATTTCAACATTTGTGATGCCCCAAGTTAAAGAAACGTGGTGGCCGTCTCCTCGAGCAAGTGACGAAGACAGAACAGAGCTACGGTGAGCTGAACAGAACATTATTACGGAGAATAGACGCTGGAGGATTCTCAAGCAAAAGAACTATTCAGATATTTTACTCATGTCAGCAATACGGAATATAAAATTGATACATATATACCTGGAAAAGCTCTCTTACATTCTCCTGCCGCTAATAAAATTTCATGCTGTTCATCTCTGGTCGGTCAAGAAAGAGGCTGCCAGAATATACAACTACAGCAGCCAGACATAAATGAGTAAAATGATAAGGGTAAGTTAATAGAGTTTGAAAGGACCCTCTGTAGGCTCTGGGCTTATCTAATATTAAAATTTTGGTGTGCAAGAATAAAGCATCTGCAGATGTTAGCAGATTACATTAAGGTATTTGAATCCAAATAAGATGATCACCTTTTGCACCCCCATCAGGCTAATTTATTGTTTCTTTCCTGAAACTTTCTTGCAAATGTTGCAGCTACCAATAGAGGAAAAGCAATAGTTGCATCACAATGAACCTGTTTGGTTTAGTCAACATTAGAATTACAAAAGTGAAACTTAACACAGGTAATGTTCAGAATCTAACCGTTCATATCACCTAACTTGTTTTGACAAGACAGAAAATAACTTCATTCAGATCATGAAGCAATATATACATGCATATGGAAACATAATACCCTATTGGTGCACAGTGGAGTGTTCAACTTAATATCTTATTCACAACAACAGTTGAAAAAATCGTCTCCCTTGTCCTCTGAGCAGCTGCCACATTTAAGAGTGGAGCACAAATGTGGTTCCTCTTGCTTTAGGTCTGTTGGCACTTACAGCTAATCAGTCCTAAACAATATTCTCTATGCGTCGTGTTGTGATAGAATATCTAATTCTACCTTCTTCATTTAACTAATCAAGAATTTGAAATTTCTATGAAAATCATGTTCCAATAGTTCAACCAATCCTTCCAACCGCAACCTTCTTCCTCAAGTTCCAATAGTCGAAGCTCTGCATCAAGCTCCATCCAGCTGCTTTGAGAAGCCCCCAAAGCCTGTTGTCTACTATCCAAACCTCAGGAGGATGTTCCAGTAATGAGAAAGGAGGAGACCAACTGATAGAGTTCCGTAAATCGTCAAGAGTACTCAAGTGCTATCCAAAGATAACCTGCATTCTTACACATCTATAAGTCTTCTATCACGCTTTTATTCCGTTGTTTTAAGTCTTGTAATTAACACTTTAACTTTACAAACAATGAATGTTGTTTTCCTTCAGGTTTTTATGCTTGGTCTTCCAGCAATGGTTTTCTCCTCCACCAAAACTTTCATGCGAAAGATGGTATTAAGTCGATGGATCATCGACCCCAAACCCCATACAAATCAATTCTTTCTGACATAAGAGTAAACTGCTCTAAAAAGTGAAGCATATAGTATGGCCTATTGGTTCACATCCTCAATATTTCTTAATTGTCCAACGCTCAAATCCATAAAATATCACTAGTCTAATAACGATCTTGTAGAACTTTCCTCTTAATTAAAAGGTATTAATGATCACAAAAAACTTCTTAAAAGGGTGTACCCAACACACAAGATTCTCGTCAATGCAGGGTCTGGAAGGGTCAATGTATGCAACCTTATATTTATATATTTAAAGAGATTATTTCCGTAACTCAAACCCTGATCTCCCAAGTCATAAAGAAGCAACTACTAACTACCAAGGCCTGTCCTCATCACACAAAATTCATGATGTCCTAAAATATTATGAAATTTATCAATTAAAAAGCAACACTTTTTTAAGAAAACCTATATTTCTAATCTTACTACTATTAGTGAAAGAGGCTTATCATGTCTGACCTAGAAAGGGCATGTAATTATTAATAGGTATACGATATTGAAAGGGAAAAGAAGAGGAGAAAAATGATTGGACAAGAAAGATCAGCACACATACTTTAATAGTCTTCGCAGAACCTTTTATCTTTCCCCATGAAATCGCCTCATCAGGCTGTGCTCCAGAATCACTTCCATCAAATTCCTGTGCAGTGTTGACATAAACAGCATAATCTGCACCATTCCGAAACATGTTGGCATTACATATATGGTGCTTTGGGAGGCCCCCACCAAGAATTATGACCCCGGTCTTTCTCAGACCCACATGTATAGCTTCTCCATTCATTGCTCGTATGTCTGGATGATGAAATGTCAACATAAGCAGGATGCAAATAGGCAAAAGCAATTGAGTAACAAAAAAGGCTGTACCTTGCACGATATCAATAAGTAAACCAGGATTCCGCACTGAATGGCAGTACAACATATCCCCCAATGATCCATCAGTCAATGCCGGGCAATAGACAGAAACATTGTTCTGATCAAATTGCAACAAGGTTTAGTAATAAATAGAGAGTAACATACTGATACAAAACCATGAAATATAAACCATTGGATAGACTAAATAAGGAAGTATCATTATTTTCTATACACAGGCTGGACTATCTCAAATTAGCGAGAAAAAACATTTGGCTGCTTTCCTATAGATTCATCTTTTATAATTGCAAATCCTAGAGCTACATGAAAAAGAAGAAAAAACTGTTTGATGGTACAGAGTTGTCTAGTGCTCTGATTGTTGCAATTAAAGTTATACTGAATTACCCAAAAGAACACTTGTAATCATTGGTATGACATGAAGTACTGACACAACATGGATAATTAAACAACATGTTACAAAAGGATATGATAAGGCACAAGATACGACAACAATGAAAATAGCTAGTATATAATAATGTTTATGACAAAGTTTGACATATATTATGAAACCATTATAATCAATAACAACGAATTGACTTTCATCCCTGACTTAATTCTTCAAGGAAGAAACCATAAAGATCTGAGCATGTAGAAAAGAAAACACGAGCTTAAGATGAAAGAAGATCAATCATCATCTTAATTTCATTAATCACCATCTGTTTCTCAATGTAGTGACATCTAAAAAATACATATTATACATACATATATATACGTCATTAAAAACTAAGGGCCAAAGTAATAGCAGGTAAGCAATCTTTAGACACAATAGCCACATGTTAATAAGTTTGAACCTGTAGTAATTTAAAACAATCAAGGCAGCAAAAAGATGAAAATAACTGCTAGTACCTTGTATGCCCAGTACAGGTATGAACTTTCATCATTTATTTCTTTTCCAAGGCGCGCAATCACTTTTGATGGAGTCCAAGCTACATTCTGTGAGCACAAGCAAATATCACATTCTGTGAGAAAACAATATGTGCTACAAACTTCTATTTGTGATAATACCTGAATAAACAAGCATGTGAAAGAGCTACAAAATTGCAATCTAGTATTGTGTTCTAAATGACACTAAAACTGGTGGAAGAAAACAAATGTAAATTTACAAATATGTTAATTTTTTCACAAAAAAGTCTAGGATATGTACAGGTTTTGCAGATCATTAAATGTGATGATAATATAATCAATAGCAGTTGATAAATAAAAAGATCCAACCCTAGAAGGGGAATTGTTCATAATAAAGGAAACTACATAAAATTATAAGCAGAAAATCAAACATAAGTTTTAGTTCCATTAATTAGTCTGCAATTACCAGTAATTTAATTAAGTGTGACACAAATATATGCCGAGCAACAAATCCAAGCAGCAGCATCCCAAGCAGGTGAAACCCCGCCTAAAGAAAAGCTGGCCATCATTCTTCAAACAGAATCCTCAAAATACCAAAATATCTTTTAATATCTAAGCTTGGCCTTACTAGATCATCATCATTCCCTCCATGCAATTTAATACACTAAGCCAATTTTAAGCCATAAAAGAATATAACTTATTTAAACAGGCAAAGGTAAAAAGAATAAAAAAACAATTGCCTCCTAGTAAAACAGCATTACTTATTGAAATGGCATATAACAGTTTCTAACTACAGTCTCACAACAACAGCTACTTTATGTCATAGCCATATCAAGGTTATTGTGAATTAGATAGGATGAAACTACTATGCATTCATGTACAAGAGGTAGCTCAGAACTGTTATAATGGCCAAAGATAGCCCGATGCACTAGGGCCCCATTTGTGAGTCTGGGAAAGCACAAAGCACAGATATAAACACACACGAAGAAGGTTAACAAAGAAGAATACTCTATCATAAAATAAAGCATTCATTAATGTCTCATATGGTGGCAATTGTTCGAAAAACATGACCATTGTCAAACCTTGCATCAATTTTATCAGGATCCGCATGATATGACAATGAAATTAATAACTCCAGAAGTTGGACGGCTAACAAGTAATCATGCCTACAAAAACTTGCATGAAAGCGCTAGAGAATGATCAGTATAATAAGAATATGAATCACTTGCCAGGAACTGACATGCCAAGGTTTCGTCTGCTAATTAAAAGACAATTGAGGAGCATAGAGTAGCAAAAACTTTAAGATGATCAGTCCTACCTCTGTAGTCTGTTCAAGTAACATCTGGTCCAGAATTGGCATGATCCAGTCCTCGAATTTGCAGTAATTGTCATTAGGAACCAGAAGGTTTCCTATCCGATTCAATCCTTTTGAACGCAGATACGATCCAGGCAAAGAAAAGTCACCCTTATATGTTGGAGCAAGGCATTTGATTAAATCTTCTTCAATGCCACCAGCAGTTGTGACCAAAACTTCAACCTAGACGTGCCAGAAAGCTATTAAATGGGCATAAAGAAAGCCCCTACCATATATTACAACCTTTACTAAAGAAGCACTAAAACATTAGAGTAAAGAAATACAAACTATCTAGTGTTCCAGAAACTTAACTGAGATATGATAAAGTCAGTTTCATGATGGCTTGTAAATTTAGTCCCTTATTCCATTTCTTTTGAGAAAAGAGTAGAAAAGAATCAACAAAGAAGAGTGGACTGCATAAAGGTAGAATGCAAATAACAAGAAAAATATGGTCCATTTGTTTAGAAGTAAACTGACTTCAGACAGTTGAAAGTTCAATACATTGGATTCAGAGAAAGAACAGTCTTGAATCCATGAAAAATGCATAAATCTTAAAGATCCTGCCAAACATGTCGAATTTGTTGGCATCAATATAGGATTCACGAGGGTTCTTAACATACTAAGAAAAACAATCGCAGATTCAGTCTCGCTTTAATGGTGTTTGTACAACTTTACGTCGTGACCGAATCGTCAGCACGGCTCGGTCCGATCCAAACGCGCAAGGTCGTCCACGTGGCTCTCTGGCTGGAGAGGGCTGCCGTCAGGTGGGGCCAGGGCGCTGTTCGTCGAGCTGATCTGAGGTTGCACTAGGAGTTGTTTTTCTTTCCTGCACACAGACTGGGGTCGGGAAGGAAAATCCTGACTCGACCTCTCCGAAGCTCAAGTTAGGATGGTGGAGTTGGGGTCAATTCGAGTGTGTTTTCGTGCCCCCTCCGAAGCTTAAGTTTTTAGTATGGTGGAGTTGCGGTCAATTCGAGTGTGTTTTCGTTTCCCCTTGGCATTGACCAAGGGATCCCCTTTTATACCTGTTGTCGAGGGTCGAATGTATGGGGTTCGTTAATGGCCGTCGATCCCCCAGGCATGGGTTCTCGTCGTGCACAAGCTCGAGGTGCCATGATGGCACATATGTGCCATGTCGGTCTTGAGGTGGCTGCTGGTCGCTGCCACGTAGGTGGTGCTGAAATATGCCCTATCAAATGGTAACTAAATATTGAATGGAATGGTTCTATATTCTTTGGTGTTCTTGATGTATTGTGCGCTGAACTTTCCAAGAACCTGAATCTAAACCTTCAAGAATAAAGAAGAATAGTACCAATGACATGCACTTACCATTCGGTGCTGCACAAGAAACCGAATTATCTCCCTGATGCCAGAAGATACAAGGTTCGAAGTGAAGCCCAGAAAGATCTTGCAGGTGACCGATTGCCTGTAGGCCAGATTGCGCTCTTCCTCGCTGCAATCCTCCGTGGGCGCATCATGGGAGAGCCTCCAATCAATCTTCATTCCGTCCCAAACGATAAGCGAACGGGAAGAAAGAACAAAATTATCTTCAAGAACCGATACTTGCGGCGATCGTCAGCAAAAACTACAGGAATCCATAGGGGGGCCTACGGGCGGGGGCTCACCATCTGATTGATGGTGTCGATGGCGTCGCCGAGGTTGGAAGCTTGGAACCCGGTAGCGGACATGGAATCGAGGAGGCCGATGAGGTCACAACCCCGGTTGAAGTCGTACCCCTGGACCCTCGGGAACCGCTTCTCCTCCAAGGATACGGAGGGCTTAAACACCACTGACCGTACAGAGTCCAGGGTTTCCCGGTCTCGCTGCTCTCCCGCGGCGCCGCCTTCCATGTCGCCTCGCTGGAAACGAAGGGTTTGGTGACAAAGGCGAGGATCCTTCTTACTCTCTGCAAGATTCGTTGCGGGCGCCGCGCCGGCGCAGAAGAGAAGGGCGATCGCATGACCATCAAGATGCGAGGACTGGAAATGGGCGAGGCTCGGTTTGGATCCGAATGAAGCCCAGCCCACGGTGGCGGCGAAGAATGGCCGCCATTTGATGGGCCCATAGTATCGCCGAGCCCGATCGGAACGTGCCCCGCCAGCGTCGGCCGCGTCGACCTCCGCGGCTTCCTCGTCGTCTGGCTCCACGAGCCCTAATCAAGACAGCCGTTTCCACCCATTAATCCCAAGAAAGCTTTCTCGTCGTGTCTAAGTAATATTTATCTAAACGAAGTCCACAATGACTTGAATCAATTAACATACATAATTAGCGATGGCGAACTCGTAAATACGGTGGTCGTTTCCTGGAGAGTACGTATACGATCTTTGATACGAAAGAGGTATTATACATGTATTTTGGGCTTCCACGAGCGGGAGACCAAAAACCCTCCCACCACCTCTGCGCATACCCTATCGGCAACCCCTCTTCGTCGCCGCCGCCACTTCCTTGAAGCCACCGCGCTCGGCGGAGTCCTGGGACCGGCACCTCCCGGTGACATTCACCACCTTCTCCTTGCCGCTGCAACAGAGGAAAGAAGAAGATGTCGTTCTGCCACGCCCGCGACTTCCTGTTCTGCAGCATGTGCGGAACCCTCCTCTCCTTCGATTCCCTCCACTTCGCCAGATGCCCTCTCTGTGGCTTCAAACGCGCCGCCGCGGGTAACCCCCCCCTCTCTCTCTCTCCTCGTTCCCTTTGTCTGATTGCAAGATTGGGGCCGTCTTGCATGCACACCTGCATCTGGAGCATGTAATTGGTGCGCTTGTAGGTGGTTTGCAGACAACTTGTTGCCCCTCCTTTAACCCTGGTCAACATGCAAATTCGTTTGCTTCCTCGCACAACACGAAAGTACCAATCAGTTTGATAGATTGTGCAAAAAGGCCTTTAGGGTTTCCAGATATTGTTGGAATCTAGAACCATCAAACTAGATGTATGTTGTTCGCAATAGTCATGCATTGCATGCGGGTTACGTTCTGAGCTTTTCTGCAAGACATTGTCCGTCGTAAAGAATGTTTTTTTAGTACCCCTTTAGGGTGCAAAAAGCTGTAATGACTCGCCACAGTTAGCGTATCTAAGACAACTAGGGCCATGGCTATGATTAGTGGGTTTAGTAGAGAAGGCCTACTTGTAGGATGTTCCAGGAGCTTGCCATGATCCTTTATATTATCTACTAGTGCGAGATTCTAGGGTTCAGTGGGTCTTGAAGAGGATATAATGAGTTTGCGCAGGGGAGAGACTGTGATGCCCAGTGGTATTACATCAGCTATGAGCTATGAAATCCATGGTTATTCTTGGAATATGCACATACCATCTTAAATAATTTTTTCACTTTTATCTTTTACATCATTTTCTTACACTGCATAGTTCAATTTTCCTTTTACATTGCACAGTTTGTTATTATTTGAACATCTAAAATGGTCTTCTTTGAACATTGCATAATTCTGTCTGCATTAGTGTTTTGTATATTCACTTGATTCTCAGAAGTATGCTCAGGAGACATCATAGTTTTTCTTTATTCATTCTTCTGTTTTATGGTCTATTTATACTCTTGCATAGCATTGTGGAACTAATAAAGATGGCAGCACTAATATTGCAATCTTAAAACTGTTTCTCAGATATTGAAGGAAGAGAAACACGGTACACAGTAACAGCTGAGGTATGTCCCACAAACTGCAGTTCTTCCAAATCAACCTGGGAACTCTTTTACCAATTGAGAGCATAATTTTTTTCCTATTCTTTCATTTGTTATGGAATATTAATCTTGATACCAATTGAGAGCATAATATTAATCTTAGATGTGTATTCAAAGCACACCCATCTGAAATTGTATTCTTCTTTGCAATTTTACTGGTTTTTGAGATGAGGTTTGTAATCCTATGATTTTAAGTTAGTTGTGGTATGTACTTAGCTCTCTTATTTTTCTTTTTTATGTTTAAGCTTGATATGTTGGTAAAACTAAATTTAGTAGAATAACATTTATGGAACATGATGAAGAACAGATTTGTTCATCTACAAAGTCAAAGCTGTTTTGAAAGATGCTAACTTTGAACTTAAGTGCATAAGAAGAGACTGAACAAATAGAGTAGAAAAAATGACGAAGAAAGAAGCCATAATACATGAGATATTTCAAATTTTGTCTCATCGTGCCTTGTTCTAATTTAAAAGGAAATTTTTTTTGCTGTATTTTCATATTAGATGACCAGCATTTAAATCATGCTTCTCTTATCACACCTTTAGTTTACACACACTCGGTGGTCATGAGGTGGAGTCTTGTTTTCTTGATAAATAATTTGTTATAACAAAGTTTGTGATGTGATATTTCTGAAAGATTTAATCCGTTCAATTAACTAATAGGATGGGGCAATATTAACCAAGATTGTTGTTTATCTTCATATATGAAAGCATACATCCTCCAACTCTGGACACTTTAGAGCCCTGGATGATTGTTAGGTTATTTCGTCTTACTATTAGACTTAAAGCAACAATTAAAGAAACAGTTACTTTTGGATGCTCAGGATACTTGATGCATATTCTACAAATGGTTGATGCTGCTTATGTCTGCCATCAAATGAGGATAATAGACATCTATAATGATAATTTTATCTTCGATCATTATAAGTTTTGCCACATTTTTCTAAATTTTTCAAGCATTATTCATTGCAAGTAATTTTTTAATTATAAATAAGCTGCACATAGTTAATAGTTACTTTGTCAAGATATGTAACTGATATTTATCTTGCTCTTAATAGTCGTCTTTAGGAAGGAACCTTGTACATTGAATCTTGAATGGTTTAGTATTATCCCCTGATGATTTATGAACGGTGTATCTAAAAACAGATTATGCTTATTAACCTTGTGTGAAGATTTTACTCCATTTCCCTATTTAACTCCAACAAGCAAATTTTGTCTTCCGTTTTCAGGATATTAGAAGGGAACTGAAGATTGAACCTTTTGTAATCCTTGAGAGTGCTCCGGCTGACGACGAAGCAGTCCAAAGAGCAGTTGTAAGTATCTTGTGTGTCATCTTTTAAGATCAATATGTTTCTTAAATGGTTAAGAATTGTTCGTTTGCAACTTCGGTGATCATGGTTCGAGTAATGGAAATAACCCCTTACTAATAGGGGTAATGTCGCATATAATATATCCAAAGCCCATATTTGAGGGAGCCATGTGCATTGATCCTTCCCTTTCTGCTCGTTTTCTTCATTTGAATCACACATAGCCCATGATTCACTTTTTGTGTAATAGGTTAATGAAGAATGCCCACAGTGCCGTCATCCTCAACTTGAATATTATACCAAACAGGTAAATTATCATCTCATTGATCATATTTATGTGATCATTTCCAAATATGTTTAAACTTTTAACCACTTATCATATAATTTGCAGTTACGATCAGCCGATGAAGGGCAGACGGTCTTTTACGAGTGTCCACAATGCAGACACAAGTTTTCAATTAACACATAGGAAAGCATGTTCACAAAGCTTAAGATTTTATTTTGATGTACTTCACCATCTAAATTTTGATAACTCTTGGGTGGAGTCTTTGCTATGGAGTCCTGATGATTCTTTTTCCATATATTCTTATAGGACAAAGACACTTCTTGGCTTTGTAGTAAGAATCATATACATCAAACTACCATCTGTAAGATAATACTGTGTTGTGGCTGTATCAATCCTCCAACACTTCTTGAGATTCTTTTTCCATATATTCTTATAGGACAAAGACACTTCTTGGCTTTGTAGTAAGAATCATACACATCAACTACCATCTGTAAGATAATACTGTGTTGTGGCTGTATCAATCCTCCAACACTTCTTGAGATTCTTTTTCCATATATTCTTATAGGACAAAGACACTTCTTGGCTTTGTAGTAAGAATCATACACATCAACTACCATCTGTAAGATAATACTGTGTTGTGGCTGTATCAATCCTCCAACACTTCTTGAGATTCTTTTTCCATATATTCTTATAGGACAAAGACACTTCTTGGCTTTGTAGTAAGAATCATACACATCAACTACCATCTGTAAGATAATACTGTGTTGTGGCTGTATCAATCCTCCAACACTTCTTGAGATTCTTTTTCCATATATTCTTATAGGACAAAGACACTTCTTGGCTTTGTAGTAAGAATCATACACATCAACTACCATCTGTAAGATAATACTGTGTTGTGGCTGTATCAATCCTCCAACACTTCTTGAGATTCTTTTTCCATATATTCTTATAGGACAAAGACACTTCTTGGCTTTGTAGTAAGAATCATACACATCAACTACCATCTGTAAGATAATACTGTGTTGTGGCTGTATCAATCCTCCAACACTTCTTGAGATTCTTTTTCCATATATTCTTATAGGACAAAGACACTTCTTGGCTTTGTAGTAAGAATCATACACATCAACTACCATCTGTAAGATAATACTGTGTTGTGGCTGTATCAATCCTCCAACACTTCTTGAGATTCTTTTTCCATATATTCTTATAGGACAAAGACACTTCTTGGCTTTGTAGTAAGAATCATACACATCAACTACCATCTGTAAGATAATACTGTGTTGTGGCTGTATCAATCCTCCAACACTTCTTGAGATTCTTTTTCCATATATTCTTATAGGACAAAGACACTTCTTGGCTTTGTAGTAAGAATCATACACATCAACTACCATCTGTAAGATAATACTGTGTTGTGGCTGTATCAATCCTCCAACACTTCTTGAGATTCTTTTTCCATATATTCTTATAGGACAAAGACACTTCTTGGCTTTGTAGTAAGAATCATACACATCAACTACCATCTGTAAGATAATACTGTGTTGTGGCTGTATCAATCCTCCAACACTTCTTGAGATTCTTTTTCCATATATTCTTATAGGACAAAGACACTTCTTGGCTTTGTAGTAATTGTAGTTGATGGTGATTGATTCCTATAGCAGGTAGGGTCTGTGGACATCCAGCTCTTGGATGATCTATTAGAACGTCTTGTCTACAATGTGGCCCCAAAATGAGGGTACATCTTATTAAGGACAATCATCTGATAGGGTCAGCTGGTACAACTACAGGCAAAGGAAACATAGTTTCCTCACTCATTTAACAAAATAAGTGAGGAAACCATGATCTTGTATATCTAAAAGCATTTCATCTTTTGTAAGTTTAGTGTGCTTGAAAGCCATGGCATCACAGGTAGTAGTTTCTTCCCTAGAATTCACCGCTGCTAATTTGGATGTCCTTGATGCACTAAATGTGCAATCAAATATATATCATGTATGAAACCATAGAACATTCAATATGAGCATCATTGTCAAGAGATTTTGTAGTGCAAAATGAGATTTTGCATTTATAATGAAATTGTTTTAACCATCAGATGATGCTATCAAGAACTAGCAAATGAGACAAGAATGATACATTGTTGTATCAAGAACATAAACGTATAGCTCCTGCTCCTATCTCATCTCTAAGTTAGCTTTTAGATCTCATTGACAGTGGTAATTAACTTGATATTGTAGGTGGTGTCTGGTTAATTATAGATGATTTCCCAGGCTCAAAAAGTTTGTATTTGAAAGGAGTCAACAATAAGTTTTATGAAAGGAGTAAAAAGTTCTGCTTCCTAATGAAAATATCACATCAACACCAAATTCCAATGAAAGTATTCACCAAATATAGAATATTCTTGCTAACCTCAGATACCTTCCCATCAAATATATTTAAATTTGAACATTAAGGGATCTCGTCAAACATACCCTCGATGCTAGTCTCGCACGTCCAAATCACTCAAGCTGAGACCACAAGAACCAAAATCAGAAGATTGAAATCGGGTCTGTAGATGCAAAAATGACATGACTGGAATAAGACTGCCTGCTGAAGAAGAGATGATATGGATGTGAAGTCTGCAATAATTCCAACAAGCTACATCAAAAAACCAGAATACCTGAAAGAACACAGGATTGTCAACATGCAGCTGCTATTTTGCTTCAGGCAAATTATACTACATCAACTGCAGCTGAAGCACAAAAGACTTGAGAAGAACACAACTGTTGCTTTTATCCTCTGTGTAACTTCCAATTGCTAAGAATGTTTAACTAATAGTCATGGCAATTACAATGTTTAACTATGAAGTTACAGGATTTGTCAAAAGAAAAGAAAACTTATCATATGTAACATAATTATCATATGTGGACCATGACACAATTTGAAGACACCTCTCTTATGGGAAAGAAAACCAAGTAAAAACACATAAGCCAATCGGTCTGAGTTCATGAAGAAGCTTTGGGTGCTAGGATAGGCTGAACTGCAGCCTCAAAGTCCTCGAAGAACTTTTGCTCTGAGAACCTTTGAGCTCGCTTTCTAGCAGCTGCGGCTATTGCAAGCCTTTCTGGCTCTGGCATCTTAAGTACCTTGAGAATAGCTTCAGCGTATTCCTCTTTGCTTGAAGCTAGAAAACCTGTTCGATGTCCGCCTTCATTTAACACTATATCCATCTTGGGACCTGCTGAATTATGGGCTGAATGGGAAGCACAATATTGTCAGTGGAACACACACCTTGCTCTGGGTAAACAGTATGATGAGAGCTTATATGCACTAACCAATTGGTATCACACCGGCTGCCATGTACTCTACAATGCTAATTCCAAAATGCTCATCTATCATGGAGTGGAGTCCTGCAACAGCACCTCCCAGAAGCTGGACTAGGTCCCTGTTTCAGTAAACAGCTCAAAGATACCTTGTGTCAATATGTCAAACAATAAATGAAATTATAATTTATGCACCAAAGATAGCATTAAGGCAATGCACTTAAGAGCATTAAGAAAATGTATTTCACATTCCTCTCAAAAGGGACTAAACATAAAAGTGCAGGCGTAAACATTCAAAGTATAGTAACACAAAGAGCATAGACTGTTAATAAAATATAGTACAAACAAATCTAGAGACTAAAAAGAGAATCCAAAACTTGAGATTGCCTAGCAACTAGGAATGATCAATAGTGCATGCCAAATACCACGTTCTGAAAAGAAATGAATTTAAACAAGCAGTGATGCAAATCAAACCTATACATAACATCCCTGTGGAACTCCACATAGTCATCAATACTTAGTTCCTTGGATCTGTGTTTGAGCTTCTGCAATCTTTCTTCATCCTGCTTATTTCGACAACTACCCACAAATAGGAGCTTTGGTCTAGGCAAGTCCTGGTCCAGTCTTCTAACAGCAAGTGCAAATGCCTCCAGCTGAAGGCCATGGGCCTTCACAAGAACCAAGTTGTACAAGAAATATTTCAG
Organism: Musa itinerans; assembly: GCA_001649415.1. Taxonomy (NCBI): domain Eukaryota; kingdom Viridiplantae; phylum Streptophyta; class Magnoliopsida; order Zingiberales; family Musaceae; genus Musa; species Musa itinerans. Next base: position 611,517 of record LVTN01000073.1, on the reverse strand, counting down.
TATCAACCAATCATATGACTACTTGATGCATGCAAGTGATGAGAGCATTTACAAAAATTACCTTCTCCGGGCGAAATTGGGCAACGGATATAATCACAGGACTTCTAACTGGCCTTTCCAGTGGAAGCAACTGCTTGGACATTCAGGAGATTTTGTCATCAATGAGAGTAAAATGAATCTCTGCCAGTGAATGACTTTGTGAAGCTAGAAGATGGAAATAACTTGCTTGACATGCCCAAATTGCTAATTTTTTTTAAAAACAATTGCAGGTAACAAGACACATTTAGTTAAAAGGTGAAACATGAAAATTTTCAAAACATCCAAAGTTCACACAAAATTAGGCTGTGATGCATTTGACACTTGATTATTGTTCTTTGGCTCAACATAACTGTGCAGAGTAAATTCACGATATATAAATGCTTGTTTTTCCCCTTCATTTTCATTAATGTCTAGTTTTAGGAAGTTAGAAAGAGTCTCCTGGTTACACAATCTTAAACTGCAGAATGATGTTGGTCTTTCAATGTGTCACCTATAGGTTCCTTTCATGTCAAATTGCTTTGGCCAGAAATCCACACCAACCGACTGAAAACTTTTGTCAAATCCCCAAGGAGATTTTTGAAGTTCAATTGGGACATAATGTCAATCACATATTGAGGAGGAAGAACTATAATATGAATTCCACAGGAGTAAGAAAGATTTATTAGAATATCACTCCCCACAAATGTATTCTAGATTGACATGCTTATGTCAATCACTTAAAACATGATTGCCACACACAATAGTTGAATCTTCACCGAAGAGGGCATACCGAATGCAGGAGGCTCCGGCCAATGCGGGGTCTGAGAAGGGTCAATGTACGCAGCCTTACCTTTAAATATTTAAAGAAGTTGTTCCCATGACAATAGTTGAATCTTCACTATCACTACAAAATTTACCATGATATAAGGATCTTAGTGACTAAATTATCTATTACTTGTTCATTTACGTTCTTACCTATAAACTTCAATGAACAAAAAAAAAGTTTTGCAACAGAAAAACTTGATAAGTCAAACTTATACTGGCATTAGAAGATCCAGAAGTTAAAAGATAACAGAGGATTAGAGAAGCTTGGAAAAAATAAGCAGAACCTGAGAAATTATATACCTGAAGAGATGAAGTATCACAGGGAGGGTATACTCTCTTAATGCGTCGAGGAATTTTCCACAGACTCTCTATATGTGATCTGGTCCATGAGGAGTTCACCATTGCAAGATGTGCAGAAGATCCCACCAACCCATACAACCAACTGAATAATGTATAGTACACAACCTTACACCGGGATAGCAGCATGCTGCCTCACAAGCAAAAAAAAAATAAGATGATTAGTTGCATCAAAGGAAAAAAAAATTGCTGCTCAAACCATTTCTTAGAGAACCCTGTAAATTATATATTAAAATTTTTAGATTAGTACCCACATGATCCTTTGGACACAACTAATTCTTGTTTTCCACTCCCGTGGATGAGGTCATAATATTGATACTCATGTTTCAAAGGATCATGTGGGTACTAATCTAAAAATTTTAATATATAATTTACAGGATCATGTGAGTACTGCCACCTAAAGACTAGGAAAGTTTTTATATAATGGACACAACTAATTCTTGTTTTCCACTCCCGTGGATGAGGTCATAATATTGATACTCATGTTTCATTGTATAAAAACTTTCCTAGTCTTTAGGTGGCAGTAATGGATGCAAACACATGACCTGCTTACATCACAAAATAATTACTGGGGAAAAGCATGATATGGAGTAAAAGAAACAAATGACCAAGTTCTTCATAACATGCTCATAGTTGCTAAAAATACTCTCAATGCTGTTAAATAAATCATGTCATTTCATCATGCAGTTCCTAGACAATAATCGTAGTGGATAAACTGGAACTTGTGCATCCAGATTCAGTGCTGAAAGTGTGGGCATCAACAAAAGATCTTTGGGATCATTAAGCATCATTACCAAAAACAACAACTTGCAAATGAAACTGTAGGATGATACTTTTTGTAAACCAACATAAGCTTACAATTAGCATAGGACACCAAATGCACAGATATGGTTAATACTAGCTCATGAACAAGATCAAGGACAATGTTCTAAGATGAACTAATTCTTATATACAACTACAACTTATAAAAATTAAAGATATAGGATGCGACTTCATCAACTATCAACTCAAGATACTTCATGGCTCATATGCAAAAATACCTGCTGGCAATTAGAGCATCATTATTATACATTGAGCTTTGCTGGAGAACACGAGAAACCATATCCGAACTGATGGTTGGATAATGAGTATAGCAAATAACTTTACACCCAAAAATCCGAGCAAGCGGGTATGTAAAAGCATAGCCACTAGTATCAAAATAGAACTGAGGCGTGAATTTGCGGAGAGCTTCCCATGAAAGATACACTGAACCAAGACTTTGTCCAATCATAGTAAAATGAGGATATGTGTGTTCTTCAATCCACTTCCTTGTATACAAACGGACAACCTAAAAGTGCAGATTGGGGATTTAATAAAAAAGATGTAATTAACCTTTAATGAGAAAAACAAAAACCAGCTAAAGTTACACAGAATTGACCTTTCCTTCTTATGAAATCTAGACCAGGAATTTTAAGCACTTGAAAAGCAACTTATGTAACGACAACAACTACTATGAATTCACTATATTTTTTAATTTCATTGCTCGAAAGTAAAAGCACTAAGCAGCACAACATCCTGACCAATTTCACAACATAAGATAAAAACCCTAAAATCTCGCATAAACTAAAGAGGGAACAGGGGCTACCTGAGGGGGGCGAAGCAGCTTGACACCGAACCGATCGAGGGCGCGGGCGGACAGGCTCTGAGGGGAGGCGTCGTCACCAGTGAAGACGGCGCAGTCGAGATCGGGGTTCTCCTCCTGCACGGCCTTGACGGCGCACCACAGGACCCTCTCCCCGCCGCCGCCGTCAATGGTGTAGGGATGGAAGAAACCCGCCGCCCTCCGCCTCCCCCGTCGTCCCGAGATCACCGCTGCGGCGACGGAGAAGACCAATAGGGAAGAGGTTAAGGTCGACAACAGGAATGCCCAAAGCGCCATTTTGGTCGCGAGTGTGTCGCGGCTGGATTTGGGTTCTTGTATACGTCAACCGGTCGCGTAGCTCGTGACCGGTTACAGCCGGTGACCCACCCCATTGGTTCCTCACACGAGTAATACACGGGACGACCCGAGCCCGACTGAATCACGCAGGTAATTCTCACATGTACGTCGCTTCTCATTGGACGGGTCACCCATATAGTCTAACAGAATCACGCCACGTAAACCCCAGACGGGTGGGTGATGTGGAAATTTTATCCTATCACGACAACAGTACGAGCATGAGGATGATTTGGTGCAACCACAAAGCTGCAATACTGATCGAACTAAATCCAAGAATTTAAATATCGATCTGATCTGATATTAATGCCGATAATCAATCAAGCACATATATTAAAGCAAGGCAGCAGCCCACTAGGGACTTCAAATCACCAAGTTTACTGTCGAGGCAAAGCTCTGATCTGATATTAATGCCGATAATCAATCAACATCAGTAACTGAAACGCCGTTGTCAGACTCAGCCAAACCCTGGCTACATCTAGGGCACATATATTAAAGCAAGGCAGCAGCAGCCCACTAGGGACTTCAAATCGCCAAGTTTACTGCCGAGGCAAAGCAGACGTCACAAAAGATGGGAGACACAAAACGTTCTGTTAAAAGACAAGCTCTAGGAAAATAATAAGATTAAAATAATAATATTATTATTATTTCTACAAGCACTCGCCTCAGAAAACTTCGTTAAAAGAAAAACCATTTTTAAGCCAATACATAAGGAAATTTTCACATCACAATAGACCGATTAGATGGAAATAACGATAGCAAACACAAAGATCAGATTGGAAATAACAAAGCTAACGCAAGGCACAAAAATAAACTTGCAAGTGAATTTGTGATTAGGGATGTTTAAATCAAATGAAAAAATCAAACTGATTCAAAATTACTTCCTAATTTTAATTTAAAAATATTAGAACGATTACCATGAACCTAATTTTACAAATAATATAAACCTAACTTTATAAACCTTATCAATTTTACAAATAATATAAATCTAATTGGATCAAAATTTTTATTGATTAAACCAAATCAATTCATAGAATCAAACAAGTTCATTTAAAAAATATATACTTTTTAAATTACTTAAAATTATAAATAAATTAATGGATCCAATTAGATAAATCCAAACCGGAAAACTGATTCAGTTCAAACCGATTTAAACCATGTGACCGTGTTCGTGTACATGTAGCAAAATGTGCCGAGTCAATAGCCTTAATTCCAAGTTCAAGCTGCACAATTGTGAGAAAAAAAAATACACCAATGCTCGATCTCGTGCAGAATAAGAGGTTAATTCATGCCAACAATGGAAGATACGAGGCTGAAGCGATGACATACAACATTGGCCATTACATACCAGAGTAGCATCTAAGGCACTTCCGCAACTATATACAGCTAAAGCTAGCTAGCATTTATTTGGATCAATTCTCCAACTTGATTTTTAAATTCTCGCCCCCTTTATTTTACAACCCTTTTCGGGAGTTTGATGAGTATGGTTCGTCCAGAATCATGACCCTCCATTAGTAGTCTCCCGATCTTGGCCCTCCATTCATTGCTGTACCTTTCGTATTTTTTGTCATGCACAACCCTGTCGCAGTAGTTCAGCATTGTCCCCAGCCCGCAATTAGGAGTCCAGCCATACTCCTCCAGCACACGCGCCTCTCCCTTGGTCAAGTCCTCTCCAACCTAAACACCAGAACAGAATTTAGGTGCGAAGTTCTTAAGGACACAAAGTCATTTCTTCATCGACACACTATCGGGGTATCTGGCTTTTCATTAACTTGTAAGACTACCTGAAATCTCAGATGTTGGAGAAACAGGCAGTCTAAAACAAAAGTTGTAAATCCTGAAACAGATGCAAGCAAAAAAGAAGCTAGCACATCACGTGTAATTCTGGTTGGCTCATGTTAATAACTCACTCTAATGCAGAATCCTTGTCAGGTTTCCGATTACAATAAAATCGGACCGACCGGGCAGCATAGCAGAGTAAAATAATTCAATTTTTTCTTCCAAGAAAAAGAAAAAAAAATAAAGCAAAAGTTAGAACATATTAAGCAGCAATTAGATTGATACACTATATGGGTCTGGATCATGTAAGTAGCTACTAAAGAACACTGGGCATGTTAAAGAGGAGAGAATGGGTTGGTCTTACCAATAAAGGTTTGTTCTCAATGAGAGTGGTCCTGCTACAGCTGGTGAGCTTCATTGCCGTCACCAACCTTTTGATCTGCCAGTCAATTGGCAAAGAATCCACAAGCTCAAAGAAATATGTGGCATAACCATATTCTGGGCGCTCCAGAACTATTCTGTATCAGAAGTAACGTCAAGGTAATACTGAATTTCCATTGAGTGGCTATCAAATCCGAGCATTTACAAAGACAACATCCGAGCAAGAACATTCACCTATTATGCATTTGAAAAACAAAAATAAATGATTGCAGATCCCTACACCATCCCCATTCCACTGGACTATTACGAAACTGAAGATATCGAGTCTGAGATGTAACACATAGTCAGAGATAACTACGTAAATAAAAACCAGAAAACCATTATAAGTAAAAACTACGATGGGAAATGATAAACCAAATAATAAAGAAACTCCAAACCTGTTCGATCAAAGAAATTAAGCAAGATAAACAATAAACAGCCTTTGATCCCTTCATGTGACGTGCCACTGAAAACTTGAATAGAGAAGCTTGTGAAGAAAATATCTGAAATAGAAAAGGCTCAAGAAATGAGTAAATCATTCACATAGAACATATGGAAGTTCAAAGGGAAAACCAAGAAAAAATTCCATTTGCCTTCATAAAATATAGTTCTAATGTGCTTCATGAACATGTGGAATGAAGACTTTGTAAAATCAGTTAAACTAAATAAAGAGGAAGTTAGGAGGAGGTTATATGAGGTAAATTATCCACTTATTTTCAGAAAGCCTGACAATGTGATGTTATACAACCACGCCCCACAAGTAAGAGTATCCATATATGTATATTTTGGTGGTTTATTTCACGAATAATTGCAGAAAGATAATATGGTATATGCTAACAGAAATTGAGCCATGCATCAGATATAGTCCTTGAAAGATTTTATGCTAACCTTAGTAATTACAGTTTCAAGCTCTTCAAAGTTGTCATCTGACGAAGAGATCTCCAGTGCTTCATCATCTTCAGCGGCTCCATAAAGCTTGATCTCATCGATTGTTATTCCTTTGTCCAATAAAACCTATCCAAAAACCATTATCTCATATTAAAAATGTTCATATGACAAATTTTAAAATGTATTCATTTTCAAAATTACCTGCAGAAGCCCTGGAGCATCTTCCTCGAGTGCACTTTCTACTGAATCCCTGCATAATTTTGTTTTTATAGACCACACTAAACAAAAATGTTCATCAAATTTGCATGTAAGAGAAATATGATAAGGATCATTACTCACGTTGCAGTCTTCTTCCTTTTCCTACGAAGAGAAAAATTGTTAACTTGAGCATTTGGAGTATTGACTGGTTCACATTTTTGATTCTGTGGCAGAAACTGTTGTGAGTTGTTCATGTTGTTGTTGTTGTACTTCAAGTAAGAAACTACTCCGCAAGCCAGCATCTCAGGTTTTGGAGAAATCACATCAGCTTGCATGTCCTTGGAGAAATCATCAGCATATTCCTTCTTGACCTCTGTTCTTGAAATATGAGCCTCTGGAAAGTAGGAATTTCTAAGACAGGATAACTAAATCACTGCACAAAATTTGAAAGCCTTCACAAAATCTATTGACAAAACTTGACTTAGATAGATAGCCTACCAGTATTATTCACATGTACATTTTCAGTTATAGATGCATGATGGGAGCACCTATTTCCGACTTGCTCAATCGAACTTCTTTTGTGTAAGAAAACATTTTCTTGTCTGTTACTGCCTTTTCGTGAACAGGCACTATTAAAAAACTTTGAAGAATTTGAATTTAGGTGTAAATCCTTCTTAAGGGATGGCTGTTCTGAACATAAAGAATTTATTGTGGTCTTTCTTTGTGAATTACAGCAGTCAGATGAAAGCAGATCTTTACAATGCTTGTCTGTCAGTGAGTATTCAGTATGTTTTTCGGTCTTTGCAGAATAACCACTTTGGCAAGACCTCGTAAGTTTTCTAGAAGTTGCTTCAAGTGAAGAACTTACAGGTTTTTGAGCAGTTGTTCCCGAACCATTGTGGGTGCAAATTTCTTCCAAAGGTTCAACTTTCACTTCACTAATGATACTAGGCAGTACTGAATCGAGCACATCATTGCCATTATTCTGGTCTTCCAGGCTTTGACCTAGAGTTAACAGTTGAGGATCCAAGGTATTTGCATCCTTTGAGCAGTTGCATATCATCTGGTCTGTCTGAAATTTGTTTGTTTTTAACAAATTGACCTCAGGACACATTCTGACTTCCGATGAGCACAGAGCTGTAGTACCAGAAATACCTATGACACGCTTTTCCAGTGTTCCTAATCCATGAGCATCAAATTCTAGTCCTCTATTAGTTTCAGAGACATGATCAGTATAGACTTCTTCCATGGTTTCAGTTTTTAGTGAAATCAGCTGGCCAGATAAACCTGATCGAGAGGGTCTGCAATCAGTATTTACAATTCCTTCTCCCAAAACAGGTGTCTGAGGTGTATGATACGAGGATAAACCATCGTTGCCAAGATTCTCTTTGGAGAAGCTAGCTTCTAACAAAATATTGTTTTGGCAGCAAGGCAAATTTGAACACTGATGAACCATGGAATAACTTTCTGCAGTAGAACTTCCAGAAGGCTCAGCCATTATATTGTTTGCCATGTATAAATTACCACTTTGAGGAAGATGGCTATCCATACAACTGCTTTCTTTATTGGGCGAATGCATATTGTATTGTTCTCTGCCAGGGTCACAGTCAGTAGTGTTGTTCACTAAAGGACACGAAGAAATACCCTGAACAGGAAAAACAAACAAAACCAAAGCTTCAACTGCCAAAGATGAAAAAGTTACACGAAAAAATATATTAATCTCCTAATAAAAACAATTAAAATATCTGCCAGAATATATTTCTTAAATAGTAATTAGAGTGCATAAACATGTGAGAAAATTTACAAATAAATACATGTAATTTTTTATTGAACCCAAAGCACCAGTTACAAATATGGCAAAGAACCATGTTCCCAAAAAAAAAAGTCAAACAAGGGAATTCAGATAGAGTTTCTGGTGCAAACTGCTAGATTATATTGACAGAATATTTCCCTGGCCCCCACTCCCCGCCCACTCACTCTCTCCATCCACATGCTCTCCTTCCTTTCCCAACATGTTCCCTGCTTCTTTCTTCCCTCTTGTCTCCTTCTCCCTTCTCCCTCAGCACCGTATGAGTACTAAAGTTCTTACAACTGCCTCAAGTTTGCAAGAAAAAGCAAGGTAATGATAGAAGCCTGAGAAAAGCAAACTCAATAAAGTGGTATAACACAATCGGAACAAAGCCAAACATACTAAAAACCTGAATAAATTTCCACAATCTCAGTATTTAGATCAATATTCCACACTTGATTCAAACTCAAATACACAACAATAATGACTGATGGTGAAACCGAAGAATTGGTTGCAAGTTGCAAGAGTCAAATATGTTACAATTCATTTTTAGTCTGCACCATTCATTTCATACAGCTTCATATAAGATTTAAAAATGAGTTTCTAATTATGGTTACAATGCCCCCAGCCCCACCACCTTGAAGTGCCACCTTACCCCTGAATGTTGGTAAATACATCCTTGGAATAACTTTCTTCATAATGATATCATGGATTAGTGTTTTCATGCAAACATTATGGGTGATCATTTCACGTGATTAAGGAAAGTGCCATAAGGAGTGAATATAAATATCTGCAGATCTATGAAGTATGGACATCGGCACAACAAAATAAGGATACACTACTATTGCAAATCATATAGATATAGAGCATGACACAGCATAAGCACAGTACCTAATTCATTTATATTTTTATATGTAACCAACAATTTTATTCTTTATGTAATATAAAGAATCTATGATGGTCATTATGAAACTAATACAAAGCATAACAACCATCCTCAGCGTTTTGCTAATATACATTTTGAAGATTAGTGTTATGACTTCAGTGACCTACACTCCTACGCCACATTATTCTAAATAATAGATGGTACAAAATTCTCCAATATGTTTTAAACTGCCAATCCAATAATTGTGGCATCCCACATAGACACTAGCACATACATAACAATCATTTTAAAATGTCCATGTTTCACAACTATGACCCATTACCACAAATAACTCAAAAGACTCGTTCCTCTCGATATGCTGCTTCTTTTTCACTCTCCTCTAAATCTTATACTGGAAAAAGAAAATCTAGTGTATTACTTCATTGTAAGAGAAAATTAAGAATTAAAGTGTCCACGCCTGGGGTAAAAATTGCAACTAACTAAAAAAACAGTAGAAATTGAATAGCTTGAGTAGGTTTCATTTGAATGCCAGTGAAGCTCAATAAATTTCTTGAAGAGAAAAGTATGAAAATATATACCTGCACCGGGCCAAGGATATCTTTTCCGTAAGTTGTTTCCATGTTACTCCTGGAATCATTTTCAAACAAATACAAGATCAAAGATCAGGTAGTATCTGATATTCAAAAAATGCAGAGGTAATATGATAACGCATACATACATCGAATCATTTTGAGGAACAAGTCCACCATCTTTGGCATGCAACAAATTTTCCATAGTGTGGTTTAAACCACAACTGCTACTATCAGAAGAACATCTGGAATCAGTAGTGCCTGATTTCATGCTTGACAATAGCATGTGAGTACGAACATGCAACAAAACATGATCGAGTTCATCATCGTTAGGATGGACTCCAGTAACACCCGCAGGCATACTGTCCGTACCCTCGATAAGAAGATTTGTGTTGCAGTCAGGGTGCTCAGTCTTCGGATCCATAAGATAATTTGGTAGATTAGATGGTTGGATGATATCATTTCCTCCAGTCTTAGCAGTATGGCCTTCAACTTCAGAATCAGATATCATATCTGAATTAACTCTACGTACTTGAGCATCAGCTATTTCAGAAACATGAGATGGATACTTGTGATTGTACACTGTAGCAGTAGAAAGGAAAAAAAAGTTTGGATCAGAACTCATAATAGCTGCATTCACAATACCTCGTAATTTTCTTCCTTCAAGAATATTAGTGATAACTACCTTCCAAGGACAGGTGGGGCTTAGGATCATGGTCATCCGTCAAAATATCCTGTATAATAGGTGGTTAACAAGATAAGCACATAACAGCTCATTCGACAACTATAAAAATTCGGGACTTAAGAGGAATACAAAGTGCAAGTGATTAGAAAATGCATGCAAGCCTGCCCTATATGATCTCCTAGAGCAATGTAATAAGATAAACACCATTTGCAATCAGCTGGATGAACTAATAGCAGGAACAAATGTCCTAAGATAAATATGAAAAAAATAAGAATTAAATTCTTACACAACAAAGGATATCAAGAATTTAAAAGGATATATATTTTAACCTCACTTCTGTACTTTCTTTGTCTTTTCCTGTCACTATGCTGATGTGATATTCCATTAAAATTTCTGATTCAACAATTATGGCTAGAATGCAGAAGGTAAAAGTGCTGCAAACCTGTGAAGTTGCATCTGCATTAACGAGATCAAGGTGACGATCCATCTTGGAAAAAATTAGTGACCCTGCTTCTCCAAGTACAGTTTCATCTGTGCCCAGAGCCAAGTCTTCCACACTTCTGTTGACCTGGCCAGTCCTCTGGTAGAATATCTTAGAAACAACAAACTCTTCCTGGTCTATCTTTTCCACACCCAAGTGATATTGGTGCATCACCCAGCTGGCATTCTCATAAAGAATCATCATGGTCTTATAGCCATGGTGTTTCCCATCAACAATCAGAGGTTTGGACTTACCACTCTTTTGCCAACAGACGTCCCCACTGTCACTGTCACGCATCTTCTGGTGTTGTCTAATTTCAGCAATACATGTCTTAAAAGATTTGTGAAAGAAGTAAGAATCACCCCCATCCTTCCTAATGCCTATCAAATAATGGTTCAGACACCAGAGTGCAGACATGACAAAAAAAGTGTGGCTGAAAGACTATAACTAATTACCAGGAAGTTTCTGAGGGTGTGTATAACCAAATGCTTCAAATTCATCGAGACAAGTAATAAACTCATGAATAAACGGATGAAGGTCAGCATTTCCCTTGCCAACTTTAGAAAGCAAATGCCAGAGTAGATCTTCATCAGAGGGATTAAAGTTCACACCTCTTGGCAAACCAGGCCATTTCTGGAAAAAGGTGAAACAACATATTATATAGCCGGAATTGCACCTATCAGGCGGCCATATTAATCAAGACATGGCCTTCACAAGTTCACAATTTAAATCTATCAAAGCCAAATGAATGATGGTAGAGATCAACATTCTATAAAGCAGATATATTATATTGCTGAAGTTGCATCTATCAGGGGTCTAAAATTAGCCAATAACGTTCACAAGTTCACAAATTAAATTTATCAATGCAAAAGCTAAATGTATAATGGAAGGGACTGGCATTCAATAAAGCAGTGAGACTGGTGCCTCAGAAAACTGGAAGCTAGTAGTACAATTTAGGTTACTCAGAAAAGATCTTTTCCCACGAATAAAGTGTTGACATTCCAAAAGGCAACTATATATTTAAAGTAATCAAACCTCAATACACAACAGAACTCATAACACTGTTTCATATTTCACGAAGCATAATCAAGTTGACAAATTGAGTAAGAGCATAAGAAACAAAAAATGTGTTTGTGAAAGAAATAAATTCCCTTGGTTCCAAAATTTATTCCCCCTAAATTTAATATGATCATCGAGACTCAGCCAGATTATACAACTTTAGCATGAAGCACAAAGAAGTTCAGTCCAAAAGGAAAAGATTATAGAAGTTTCAGAAACCATTCGCATGCATAACTCTATTCCAAAATCCTAAACCTCTCAAGCATGAAATATCTTTTGTTACTTCCCTCCAGTGTCCTCTGTTAAAATATGTGAAACTGTAAAGGATGTTTCAAAATGCATAATACTTATATTTCAAAGTGCTAAATGCTTGGTTTCTTTTGTAGATTGTTTTCCTTTTTCTATATATTTTCATGATTTCTTTGATATTTTTATATTAATATATAGACCTTTTCGCGATGTATGGCCAATAATTAAAAACGATTCAAAAACTCCAGGCGCAAAACCACTGAAAAGAGGCCCACCAATTTACCTTTGAAACTTCCACTGACACTCGCTCTACGGGAAAACCAATTGAGCGCCTGCGGGGCAAAACACGAGTTAGCAATGAACGAGCAGAACAATACCCAAAAACTATCAAGAAAAAGAATAGAGGGGGAAAGGAGAAAGAAGAGTACTTGGGAGTGGAAGGACCGTGAGGCGAAGAGGAAGGACTCGTGGAGATGGGAAGCCTGCGCCGCTTCGCCAGCGGCATGCCGTCGATGTCGTCCATGGTCAGGCTCCGACGCCGGACATTCCTCGAGGGAGGAGAAGGAACATACGGAGAGAGGATTTGGGAGCCGAAGGGGAGAGGGCTTCCGCTCGAACGCAGAGAGAAACAAGAAATCAAAGCCAAAGGGAAAAGACGATTGCGAGAGACGAACCCCTAATCATTTTTTGCCCCATATTTGGCCGCGCCCTTCCGATTTGGGGGTCGAACCCATTGGATCTGCGGCTGCTTTCCTTAGCTCAAATTCCCACCCGTTGACGAGTTACCGAAGTTCGTACCGTCTTATTTATTGCCTAAACTGAATGCTTTGATGTGGGACCCATATGTTGTCCAATAATAGGCCAGGTACTATATTTCTACACGCCGAGTGGTTTCACGGGAGGGATCAAATTAACTCGGACCGAGGAATAAATCCAAACGGATACGGATGGGTTGCGGATCCCAACTTTTATATCCATCGACCCGTTTAAATCGGATTTGAATATAATTAAAATTATTATATTCAAATTTTGAGGTATCAATTATTAATAAGAGGTACAAATATCTACATGGATACGTTAAAAAATGAAGATGTCCCTAATTAGATAGAAGGGGATAAATAGGAATGAGGATGGATATGGGAAAGAAATGAGAGATAGAGACTATATATATATATATAACCTGCATGATTATGAGATAGAAATAGATTGGATACTCATTACCATGTCCCTTTATTCACCCTCACCATGGTTATATTATTATATATTATATATACTATGTATCTATTAATAATAATATAAGTAAAAGTATATATGTTTGAGAATTGAAACAAATATTCGAATATTAATCATTAAACTAATCTTATATTTATTTTTTAAAATATATTTAAAAAGTATAAATAATAATAAATAGGCAAAAAAATTTATTAAAAATTAATTATAAATTTTTATTGTTGGACACTTATACGTTTTATTATTTAGATATATTTATAGTTATTTGGTTGTACTTATATTTGAATATTATAATGACATATAAATTTTATAAATATTATTATTATTCATTATTTTTTAGTATTATTTATTAATTTTAGTAATATTTGTAAAATAAACAAATTAATTAAAAGAATATGAAAACACACATTGGTTTTCCGTCTCAATAAGAATTCTCTGCTCCTGTCCGACCATATTCCTAATTAAGATACATACGATCCCTAGTTAATATTTAGATAGCATCTTACCCGTCCAAGAAAGATCAGACGGTCAGCCGTCGCCTTTCTCGCAGTCATATTTGTACTAAAAGATTATGCCTCGGGAGTCCGTCCTTCAAATATAGCCGTTGGGAAGTTGATGTCTTCTCGTCTCCGATTCGAACTCCGACACCACCACCTGCAAGACTCCGGGGAGGGCCAGCCGAAGCAATCCGTCCCCCGAAGGAGAAGCCACCGCTAGCCATGGGAGCATCGGGCGAGAAATCCGCGTACGAGCGCCTCCGCGACGCCCGCATACAAGAGAACAAGGTATGATGGTTGGAGAAGAAAAAGATCGATTTGGGTTCTGTTTGAGGTGGATCGGTGACGGGTTTCTTTCCATCGAAGGCGCGATTGGAGTCGCTCGGATTGCTAAGAAGGGCCGGCGAGCTGCGGGCCGACGTTTCCTCTTCTTCGTCAGCGACCGGAGGTCGCAGCGGCGTCAAGAGAAAGCGGAAGATCCGGATCATCGAGGGCACTCCTCTCCGGCGGTCCGAGCGCTTGAAGGGCAAGCATGACGACGATGACGATGCCTATTCATCTCCTCCAGGTTCGTCGTTCTAAACTAATCTTGTTCGTCGTTCTAAATCTCTGCTTCTCGAATCACGGTTTCGGTCGGACGACAGACACGCTTCGTGGTACTGCAACTGCGGCAGCGTCCTCGGAGCACAGAGACGTCATCCACCAAGTTCGTAAGCGGCTTTTCTCGGACGGGCGTGCGAGCAAAAGCAGGGGAAGCGTTTACGACCCGGTGTTGGGGATCTGCTGCCACTTCTGCAGGTCGAGTGCTGCTTCTCGCCTGTCTCTTCTACTACTTAATGCGACTCTCAAGAGTCATGCCTTTTCTTGGTTGGAAGAATCATCCAATCTTGGTTCATGCCTTTTCTTGGTTGGAAGAATCATCCAAGCTTCTTATTTCCTGTTGTTTAGAATTGCTAATTACCTCAGTATAGAACTAAGAACACTTGGACTTCTCTGCTGTGGAACTCAGGCAGAAGAAATTATGCGGGGAAGAAGATTGCAGACGGTGTGGGGATGGAAACATCAATCAGCCATGCATAGGTGAATCACATGATCTTGCCTCTTTTTCAGCTGCTTGTTTCTTTCATGGCAATGAATATGAAGCTAAATGCTCAAATATTCTACGTTAACAGGTAAAACGGAGTGCTCGGTCTGCCATTCTTCCAATGGTGTCCTATGCCGTGCTTGTCTCAAAGTAAGATATGGTGAAGGTATGCCGATTTGAATGCCAACGAGCGCTGACCAGTAGTTGCCTGCAGCTGTTTCTTAGCTTCGATTTGGCTACTTATGGACTGCAAGTTCATGGATTGATTACCTTGACAGAAATAGAGGAAGTCAGGGCAAAGACGGATTGGATGTGCCCCCACTGCATCGAAGAGAAAGGAATCAACCCGTATTGGATATGTAACAGGCAAGCACACTATACTGCCTTATCACAGTATCTATCACATTGCTCCTTATATATTGCTGTATCAGTTTCGACAAATAGGAATTACCAAGAGATGATATAACTGAGCCCGCAGATCCTGTAGTATTACACTCGTTAAACCCTTACAAACTCAAAATGCCTAAACTTGACAGCTCTCTTTGCTTGAAGAAAAGGAAGATGGCACCAACCGGCATCGCGATTTACCAAGGTGAATCCATTTGAATCGTCTTATTGCTAGAATCACAGGCTCCAAAGATCTTGATGTTTAAACTCATCTTGTCCGTGCATGTCATCGACAAGCAGCTCGCGAGCAGGGTTACAGATCGGTAGCGCACCTTCTGATGGATAGACTGAAACGAGAAGCTGCTCAGAAGTGACAATGTAACACGACAAAGGCAGACCTGAGGTCATTTGCTTGGTGACTTCTCATTCCTGAGTTCGGGAAGTGGCATTCTTAAATCTTGATTTAGTTTGGTACTAAATTAGCACTTGTATTGGAAGGCCAAATGGATGTTCCTCCATCGGGTCTATATTTATGAAAAACATGACGTCCGTGACGCTTACGCATGGACTCGAATCTGGAACTTGAATGTCTCAAAAAAACGTTTATTATGATTATTATGATATGCAGCAATTCAACAAAAACAACGAAAGCACTGAGAACAACTTAGTCATCTTTTCTTGAGGCTTTAAGTTGGAGGATGGTCGTCTCTGCAACCATGGAGGTGACGACGTAGAGATCCATAAGTGATAAATTAGAGTGTGATAAAAAAATAATAAGAAGTTTATTAATATGTTTCCTATTTATATAGATGAGGAGGAAAGATTTCACTCAATAAAACAAAAAAAAATTATTTGTTATCATGCCACCGCAAAGATGCTTCTGTCAAGAATACCGATCTTGTACTTATGCAATAAAAATAATTTACGAACGAAAAGTTTCGTAAATGAGTCTGCTAATTGATTAACTGTATATATGTGAGAAATACGTAGTTGATGTCGGACAACTTGATCTCGCACAAAATGAAAATCGATGACAATATGTTTTATGCGAGAGTGAACCACTGGACTGACGCATAGATAGGTAGCTCTGACATTATCATAATATATTGTAGAAGTAAGAGTAGAGTCAATGTTAAATTCTTTAAGTAGATTCATGACCCAATTGAATTCTACCGCAACGAAGGTGATGACATGGTATTCAATTACGATTGTAAACCGTGTGACTGTCTACATGTTATATGTAAACTAGGTAGAAATATTATCACATTGGAGAACATTGAGTGAAAGAACAAAAATGAAGATTTCTTGCCTGCCTGCTAATGGGATTGTTCACTAGGCTGAACAGAACAAATTGAACCTCACCCAACTTTTCCTCCCGGCTCGTATGGGGAAACAGAAAGAGAATGAAAATTTACAAAATCATATGAGCAGATCCATGACTAAGATTTCAAGGCTACGTATACCCTCTAAAAGGTTTTTTGCTATGAGTTATTCAAAATCTGCAGAAAACAATCAATTGAATGTGCAGCTGTACACCTGCGAGATCATTTTGCTATGCTACGATCTCCAATCGTCCTCTACTTGAGATGCTAAGCTCTCTGCCAAATGGGCTGAAGCAAAGCGAAGAATAGCAATCAAAATCAAAACTGCAGTTGTCCTGGAACGTTACATTATGATACGGAAAGAGACCATGAAGAGTGGCAAAGGATGATCTGATTCATCAAGGTCCTGTGTGCTGCATATGAGCATCGAAGTCAAATTACTCCTAAGACAAGTAGCCCCACCAATGATCTCGTGACCAATGGAAATGCAAAACCATAAAAGGAAGTCGATACCTGTGACTTTGATGAGGATGCTGACTTCTAGGATTGTAGAGAGAACCTATGACGGCGCAGAGTTTGCTGAAATTGTTGGAGCTTGGAAGGGAAGTTGATTTTGTCATAAACATTTGCAGCAACTTGGTCTCCGCTGTCATCTGTTATCTCCGAAATCTGATTGCATGGATGCTTTAGCTGTTCATTGTTGAAACTATACGATGGAACAGTTTTCAAACGAGTCCTAAAAATCTTGAAGGCTGCACTTTGCTGCACAAAAACATAAGATAAAACAATCTGAGAACCATATATATGACCAAATGTATTGAGCCAGTTCAAAGAAAAACGAAGTTGTACTGCAAAGCACATACTAATGCATGTAAGGATCCCACTAGTGCTGAACACTACATAGCATAGAACATTCAGACCAATTAATTTAAACAAGAGTTTGTGAATCCACTTCTCCATTGGCAGTCCTAAAAAGCCACTCTATTCCCAGCATTCACCTCGCTATGCATGCTGGCACCTTCAAGCACTCGTTGAGACCAATAATCTCAAAAAACTATTCGTGGCATGTTCTTTTCTTATGGCAATTAATATAGCTATAAACAATAATATAGATATTTACAAGTACCTGAGGCAACAACATCAAGAGACCATACAGGGTCTTCAACAACCATACATGTTTCTCAGGTTCAACAAGCTGTAAGATTCAGAAGCACAAGTTAACTTATCAAAAAGGACTGCTATAACAAATTACAGCTATTGAAAAACCAATACTTAATGAAAAGATCATATTCTTATGGCAACCAATGGCACTATTTCCAATATAATTTTTTACATCTATCGAAAAACCTATATTTCATGAAAAGATCAGATAATCACCAATTTGATAGTAAACCACGATATGCATGAAGAGAGAGAATATCAAAGAAGTTGATGTTATAATATTAGCATTATAAGATTGGATTTGATATATCCACAAGTAAACAATAACTTGCACAAACAAAATAAATGTTCAACTTGAATGCTATAAAATGTTCCGATTCAGTATGCCTATAAAGTTTCCCACTGATTCAAGCAAAGCCATAAAATCAGTAACAAGATTGACATTGATCCAACATCAGTTGGATCAGAAGCTAAAAATAATTAAAACACAAAAAATAAAATCGAAATATTTGTTTAAAATTATAAACGTACAGAAATATATGTACATATATTATAATAACAATATATACGTTATAATTTATGACATAATATATATGCTATAAGCCATATATTATATTTATTTATAAATCATAAGTTCTAAGTTATGTTATACCTTATTATGTTTAAAAATTATTTGTTTATATGCTTACGACTCTATAATTTAAATTAATATAAGTATTATATATTATACATCTAATATATTATGATGAATAACAGGTTAACCAACAAAACATTCAATACCTGCAACCGCAAAAAGGCAAAGACTGGGGTCTCCAACAGGTAGACCAACTTGCCCAATTGTACTGAGAACTTAGCAGTTATCTCTTCTTCCCCTAGTGACTGAATCACAGAACTGGCATGATTGTATGCCTTCGGAGAGAGGGCAACAGTAATTAGAAGGATTTAACAGAATGATATAGGAAAGAGATACAAATAGGTTATAACATACATTACCTGAGCAAGTAGGCATAAACTGATTGTCGCCACTGGCGAATGGCACCAAGAAGAATACAGTGATACAAACAGGTCCATGGATGAAGACTCCACTAATGATTGCTTTAGGAGAATTCTTAACTCAGCCAATTCCGATGACGTGAGTAAAGTCAAATTCAAAGCCTAACATCAAAAAAGGTATATCACCAAGTTTTCTTTTTCTTCTTTTGCTCCCTCTCAGAGGATAATAATTACTGCATGAACAGTGAACAAAACCTGAACCATATTGGACGCAAAATCCAAGTCATCTTCTCTCTCTATTTTTGAAGAGAACGCCCTGTAAACTTGTTCAGCATCCAAACGAACACAAAGTCCACGGACTATCAAAGCCCCACGCCTGAAGAAAAGGACAAGCTAGTTTTCTTACTGTACAAGTTAGACATAGATATTTAAAGTTTTTACGTTACTAAACAGGAGAAAAGAAAGAAACTCAAATTTAGCATATGTAGAAAGGATAGTGTTAAGGAAAACTAACTTTTCAAGAAGGGCATGATCATTACGAAATGTTTGGACTAGATGATCAATAAGATGTCCAAACTTTTGAGAATCTTCTGCTATGCATGCATGCACTTCAAGCACCAATAGGACAAACTGCAAAGTAAAAACTCAGAAAATAAAGGTTTTTGCTAGTTTAGAAGAATGTTTTGAAAACCAAAACTAGAAATATTACAGCCGATGCATGTCTAATCCCATATATAAGTTCTGCATGCCTTCTTATTATGAAGCAAGTCTTAGGCACACCTAGAGACCATAACATCGCATAGTCTCGTGTCCATTAAGATGTACCACAAGAATTATATTGCCAATAATAGCCCAGGATATATTTCAAGAAATTACCTCATCAGAGGGATCTGACAGTGCAGCCAGAAGTGAACTAAAGATATCTTTCAAAAATGAAATGACCTGTTCAAAGAAGACAGAATTAAGATTGGTCAAGTTGACTCTGTTTTAAATTGACCAGATAGAATTAAAACTGGTCAAGTTTGCAAATCAGAAGATCAACCAATCTACTTTTTCTAAGTCTTTAATGGATCGAATCAGACTTATGTGTTTGGTCGTTCATATCTCAGTAACCATAAATAATTATGTTGTATGTCTTTATTGAAATATTCAGTTAGTTAATACATTATTACATAAGTAATAGATCTCAAGTTCAAGCACATGAGTAAGCGTCATGTATGTTTACATGTATATTCTTCCATCGTCATATCAATATCATACCATTCTGGTAGATGTCAAAACTGGGTTGAACCAAATTTTAAAACCTTGCTAAAAATCCATACGTGGTCATCAACAATTATAACATTATTTGATATGAAGAACTGAAAGAAGAAAATCCATAAAGATATGGTCAAAGGATCAAAATTAAAATTAGTACCAGATAAGTTATTTTGATGTTATATAATATATCTTAAATTTTAGTGTATATATAATAGATTGTTGGAGGTGCTCAGATTCGATCTCCATCATCAACTTATGGGGCTTGCCAAGGACCTAACAAGAACAAATCAATCTGAGAACGAGTTTCGCACAACTAAAAATAAATTAATGTATTCTAATCGAATAGAATAATTTTTAAGATTAATTAAGTCAAAATAAGTTTTTTTTCCTATTTTTGAGAGTATCGTAATATAATTTAGGTTTGTCTAGGATGAGTTTTATCTCATGAGTTACAACACTAGTTCTCAGTATAGCAAATAAGGCTACGTTAGACATCTTCCCACAGCCTTCTTTAAAATATGTTAGTAGAAGAAAAATGTTTACCTCATTCCAGTGACGCTCCAAAAGAGTCGCAATCCAATGCAATGCTTCCACACGAGTCGTCAACGCTTGACTAGTTAATCCACTGTGGTAAGATGACAAGATTAACAAATTTTAAATGCTTAGAAGGAAGTTAGCTTAAGCAGCAAAAAACTCAAGTACACAAAAGAAGAAACCATCTTTTAGAGATTAACATGTGCTCTTTAAGAGGCACAAGAGGTATACTAACAATCAATTTATGGTAACCATTCTGAACCTAGCAATTCTTAAAGTTAGAAAAAAAAAGTACCTTCTTGCAATAGTGAGGACCGCTCTTATATTGACACCCTCAGCAGGACTAGCTATAATGGCACGAAGCTCTTTATTGGTTTCACGAGCAATCTGTACGTGAAATGTATATTTCGTCAAGGAAAAATAAGTGACAAAAAAATATCGCAAATGCAAACTAATAATAATAATAACAACAACAACAATAATAATACCTCTCTTATTTCCTTCTCTTTGTCAGATATGCATGGTAATACAGCACCTAAAATATCTGAATAACAAGGAATAAGATGGCCCCCACCATGTTTCACAAACTCATTCATCTACATTTTCCCAAAAAAAATGTCAATAAACTCTGTCCAAAAAAAAATCACAAAGATAGTATAGAGATTGGCGCCAACGTATAAAGATACTCTCTGCCGAAAAGAAGAGAGAACAGTCATCGGGGAGTAAATTATAACCAAAGCAAAATAACCACAGATGCCAAAAAGAATCACCCATGTGAGGGATGTCAGTCGAGTGTAATCATCAGGCGAGCCTGCTCTCTGTACCAATACTTTGGCCATGCGACCATAATCTGAAGTCTTTAAATAGTCACGAGCGAAGTTAGAAACTAAAATCAACAACGACATTTATAAACTTTTTAGCCCGTCCTCCAGAGAGCTTAAAGAAAATTTTATAATGGAAATACAATCACATCCACTACAAAAGGAACAATTATAAATCTTTACATCCCACATATAGTGAAGGAGCCATACTGGAATGTTCTTTATCTCTTGAAGAAACTCTGAAAGTGCATGATGAGCTTGCTGCCGTACTTCATGAAAGGAATCACTTAGCATGTTGAACAAACCTGAGAAACACAAGTCATCTATCAATAACGTTACTGAATTTAAAGAAAAACTGACTATTTCTACAACAGATATTACCATCCAGATAATCTGGAAGAAAACAGAGCATATCCATATCTGGAACATTATTCAAAACCGTGATCCACCCCAATAAGAATTGGCGAACGTGAGGGTTGATTATGTCCATACGCTCTCTTAGGAGTGGTACAAATTCTTCTAGGCTTTACAAGGATATAAAAATATTAAATACACAAATATAGTTCAAAATGAATATATATGTATGCATCAAATACTGAAAGCCAATGTCACAACCTGAACTGGCCACTCTCAGTAGCGATATCCTGATGAAAATGCAATTATATTAAAAAAAACGTTTCTTTTTCTTTAAAAGTCAAATGCTTCTGTTATTTCAGAAACAAAATTTAAAATATGCCTAACCTTTAATAGGTTGTCAAGGAGATGAGCACCACTTTGTACGCTGGTATCTGAATCTTCTGAAAGCTTACAAAGTGCATCAAATATCTTATCGAAATAGATGATGATATGTCCTCTTACAGCCTACAAAAAAAGAATGGAAAGCATAACGAAACTCACCATTGCTACATTATAGAAAAGTTAGCATAACCAAACTTACCTTTGCTACATTATACAATGTTTCACTGGCAATATAACGAACGGTGCTGTCTTCATCAGAAATGCGATTAAGAACTGTTGGTACAATTTCCTACCATTAGGTACAAAAGCAAAAGTGACTTAGCTAACTACACAAATTAAGAAGATAATAAGCAAATACATAAAAAACTGCTCCATCAGATGAACATGATCATATTAGAATCAGAAAATGGACAAAAATACAATTAATCACTGTAATAACAGTAGAATTAACCAGAGACAAAAAAAATAACAGAAACGTATAATGTTGTAACCACTTCTTAACCTCATCCAAGCTACCATATAAATCTATCTGGCTAGGTACTAGTTTGATACCAATTTCGTTATTTATCCGACCACTGAGCTACCAGTATACTGGGTATACAACGTACCACTAGGTGTCATTAAATATTATAATAAAATTAAAATGAATGATATATGTACCAACATTGACCTAAACATTTCAATGCCAATCATTATCCATACCAATTGTTACATACGAGTAAATACCAGTCGTTACATATCAATCTGGCATAATTAAAACCCTGAGAGGATATTACATTTTTCATAGGTTAAATAGATAATCCATCATTATCTTACCTCCTCTGCATTTTTATATGTTACATAGATAATCCATCATTGTAAAGAAAAAAATTGATTTCCTAAATTTCCAAACGTTGAGCTTCTCCTTCCTCGATTACTCTCGCTAATTTTCCTCTATTATTGCATCTTCTCTTCTTTTTAACTTTGTCAATCAATGGCACATATATCTGTTGTGAGCTCTGACTAGCAATTTCTTCCAATGTCATTCTAAAAATGTAACGAACAAGATTAGTTTTGGGCAAGGTGAGATTTATACTGTATATTCTTTGCTTCTAAAATGATATATTGTGTATTAATTTTGAGTTAGTTATATATCTTAATTTTATTGACCCAGAACTGGTCTGGATGATGAAAGCAACGATCTAGCTAGAATCAATATCCCATTCAGTATCTTGGTGCTCAATGAACATTAGACGACATACAATTTCTAAGTGATTACTCCAATAGAAAAGTAAGTATGTTGGATATAGTCCTTATGCAGAAAAGATATGCGTGTGCACTTCAGTAAAACCTCAAGATACGCAGGAGCTTTTTCTTTCAGACCAACTGCAACAGCTGCAAGTCCTTTTAATCCACCCTGCAAGAAACAGGACCTAAGATAAAAGCTCGACAGATACTTAAACTCAGCGAGAACATCGGAAACTTGTGTTGAAGCCATTAAAGAAATCTGATACTGCAAATGACGGTAAAGAACTAATTCAAGAAAACACTAGAACAAGGCATAGAAACCGTCAGCGGACCTTCCTACGATCCGGCTGTGGGCTGTCGGTAAACTCCGTGGCCAACATATTAATCACAGCTAATATCTTCTTGACCTCTTGCTCATAAGCAAGTTTCCCGACGATGTCTTGGATCTGCAATTGCACATTGTCCAAACAATCAGTCGCCTCCAAACTAACATTTACGTCAAGAAAACATGTCGACAGAACACAAGAAGACAACAGAAAGATCGAAAACCAATACCGTCACCGCGGCTTTTTTCCGCTTCTCGTACAGCTTATCAGTGAGGCTCCGAAGAACGGAGGCCGGGATCAAGGACGACGCCTCCGCCATGCCTCGACCTCCGAAGATCTCTCGACGCTACGTATTAAAGAATCGGAACCGAGGAGTGTTTCCAAACCTTCTAGTCCTCAGTTCGGACAATCGCCCTGCGGGAGATCACCTGAGATCGGGTTAGGGAGGGAGAAGGGAATCGGGAGTTCTAACTACCACCTCTGCGGAGGATGAGAAGAGAAACGGAAGGGAAGGGGGCGTTCTATTTATACAGTTCCTCTGCTTTGGTTTCCCTCTCTCTGAGATCGCGCTCAGTACCTCGTTTTTGGTTTGGGCTATTTATTTCGAGTGATTCGCTCAGTACCGTTGCGGGGCGGAGGTCTCCACGGGCAGAGCGAATATTTTCCGTTACGAGGGCGGACATTCGCACATAACACCCTGTCCTTTACGATTTATAAAAACATGACACGTGTAGAACAAGGGGCGAAACGTAAAATCGCTAATACATTCTTTTAATTACGTTTTAGTTCTTTTGGTTTGACTTATAATTGCAGCAGCCCGTCCAGAATACCCGAACCGACTCGATCGAACAGTCCACGTCAGGTCAAGATCAAGCGTATGCTATCTGATCGAGATCAAAAATTACCTGACCAGTGAAATCAAGATCAAAAGTCAGATCGGGTCAACATCAAATGGAAGCCGTTCATCTGCCACGTAAAAGAGTCGATTTAAATAATAAGTTAATTTGACTAAAAGCAAGTCGATGCATTATCCGCTTATTTACAACTTAACCACAACAAGAAAAAGGCATTTAAAGCTCATGTTCTTATGTTCATACATCGGAGATTATTATAACTGATACTTCAAGTTGACGTTGTTATGTTATCACATCGTTGATGATGTCAAGTGGTCTACCCAAGAGAGATGCAATGTTGAGTTTAGATATCCCATTGCTATAGTAACATTGGGTTTGGATAAGAAGACATCGACACTATGATTTATTTGAGTCCTTTCAAATCCTATCCTATAATTCCTCTCATGTGACGGTTGTAATATCTATAAGTTAAAGAGGATGACGACGAGGACGAGGACATCACTTCTAGTCCAATTATGTGGACAGTGATGATTCCAATCAACTTGAAGAGGGAAGACAACGCTTCCGGCTCGCGGTGTAGGCATACGTAGTATATGATTGGATGAATCTTTAAGATAATGTTTAGATCTGATTTGTTATCTTATTTTATAATATTATTATGTAGGTATTTGTAGAGACTTTTGACCACGGTAAATCACATTGGATCTTCTGCTGCATACTGTTTAAAGCTTATGAAATTTATATTTATAATTTACATTACATAAAAGTGTTTGTTAAAATATTTTCTTATAAAAACTCAAGTTAAATGTTTCTTTTGACCCGTTTTCTCTTTTACAGTCCCGTAAGGGACTTTAGAAAGTTTGAGGAGGCTGACCTTTGCAGACAAACATGCAAAGGTGTCACACTGTCACAAACAAACTTGTAAATGAGATGTTTAATATAATATTCATGTATGTTTGTGTTCTTCGATTTTGTTCAGATTTTGCACAATATGTAAAGAGCTGAAAGTAGAGTTAGCAATCTCATTTTGGTTGGTTATAATGGCCACTTTAAATGAAGCTTATGTCATATGGGCATTTGTATGTACTTCGATCTGTAATAAACCATTTTAGACCTTTTATTGTGTGATCGTTCAAAGCTTGTGAAGTTTATGTTTATAATTTGCATTGGCTATAAAGTGTTTGCTGAAATAGTTACTTATAGATCCCGAGTGAAATATATATTTTAATTTATTTTCTCTTTTGTAGGTCCTAAGGGACTATAGGAGGTTTCATAGAGGCATACCTTTGCGAATGGACACGCAAGGGTGTCTATGACTTAAATAAAATCAATTAAGTTCGTGATAGCATGACTTAGATTAAACTAGTTAAGTTTGTGATAAATGAGATCGATATCTAAGAGAAACAAGTCTCAATTCTCCAAAGGAAGAATTATGTACAATTGACTGCATATGTTAATGTTGAATCTCGGATTTTGATGATGAAACCAATTGATAAGTGTTTATGTTTTAATCTGCATTTTGAGTGACGTAAGATTTTCCGATCAGGATGAGACAATTAAAGCAAGAAGAATCATGTTGTGCTGGAGGAAAACATGTCAGAAGATTGGACATCGAGCTAGAGGATCGATCGACATATCGATAGAAGGCTTCGGGCTATAGATTCGGGCATTGGGCCAAGAAGAGCAGATATTGCACAAAGCATATCGGAGTTGCGGAGTCAACTGGCCGATTGGGCAATAGGCCACAAGAGAGGACGATGCGCCGAAGAATCGAACGAAGCGTCGAGGGACCAATGACATGCCGGACAACATGATTAATGCTTAGTATTAATTGTCTAGATCGAAGTGTGTTTTTACATGTGCAGGATTAACTACGATAACAAGGCATAAAGCAAAATGAAGTCCTGGAGTCACTGACGCGATTTCGTTGGGAGTTCGAGAGTTCATTGGAAGTCCAAACGTTCGTCGGAAGTTTTGCAGGAACCAGCCGAGAAGTCCAGGAGCTTGCCAAAGAAGCTCGTCAGAACTCGCCAAGAAGATCGTTGTGAAATCCAGAAGCTTGCCGGGAGTCCACCGGAACATCGCCGAGAGATCGTCGGAAGTTCGTCGGAAGCTCGCCGGAAGAAACCAAGACATAGGGACTTGTTTCGCTTAGCAAATGTCTTAGATTTCATAGCCAGCACGTAATTGAGTTTGTATTTAGGCCAACCCAATTAGGGGCCAGTTAGGCCCATGTAAGGACTGTGTTGGGCCCAATGAGAGGCCCAAATAGTGTCCCAAGAAGTGGCACCGTCGTGGCACAGTCTTCAAGACTATGTTAGGCGATGGTACCGTTAGTCTGGGCGGTTGTATCGCCCCTGACAGGGTATCAAGCAGTGGTAACGCCCAGCGCAAGCGGTGGTACCGCTCGTACCCAAGAAATCCAAGATGATATGTTTTTAGGCTCCAAGTTTGAATCAACTTGAGGCCTATAAATACCCCTCTCATCCCTGGTTAATATACACAAGACTTGACAGTAAAAATAGAAAGAAACGCTGATGCAATCTTTGTGAGCTCCTCTCAAAGTTCTAAGTGTTAGAATAGTTTGAGAGATGAGTGAGTGGGGGTGTAAGGGTTATCTCCTAAACCTGATAAAAGGAGAATCGAGTTGTAAAAGGTGGTTGATCTTCGCCTATTAAAGGAAGATCGATAGTGGATGCCGGTGGCCTCGACGGAAGAGGAATCAGATGAGTGGATGTAGGTCACGATGACCGAACCACTATAAATTAGTTTGCATTTACTTTTTGCTATTTATCTTAACTGCAAACTGCCTTCCTTGCTTTACATCAACTACACTTCCGTATGCTTTCAATTTAAAGATATTTTCGAAACAGTTTTCGTCGAAATCAGATTTTATCGTACGAAGGTTTTTTGAACCGACCTAACTTTTACCGCTGCACTAATTCACCCCCCCTCTTAGTGCCACTCTTGATCCTAACAATTAAGAGGGTACCTCAAGATGATAGCTCCATAAAACTCAATGGATGAGCGAGCAATGACAAGTCATAAGGTGATGCGTTGGTAGATGCATTGCGAGATCAAGTGAGGGAGTGATCTTAGACAATACCAAATGAATACACATTTAAAGATGATGCGGAGATTGGACTCAAAGGAGAGTTGACTCATAAAATAGTGGGCGTGATGGCTATCATCAACTCAATGTAAATCGATGAGTAAAACAATTTAGGTAAAACTTAGTGAAGTTTCTAAACCACATAAAGGAAGTTGATATAGAAAACGTAACATGAAGTGGAGGCACGAAGCTTTCCTTAAACCAAGTTTAAGAATATGAACTCTTGTAGAGACAAAAGTAAGATCATGTCATTCTATGGATCACTTATTATGTTGGAGCAAATTCATCTTGTATAATGCCAAAGTTGAAGGGAGCTTCGAGGCACATGTATATTATTTCGATAAATTAATTGATGGAGAGACTAAGGCGATTCAACTTACAAAGGCGAAATTGGGGTCAGAATGCCTTAGCATAATGCAAGAGGATACAAAGACATGTATTCTTGAATAATATATCACTATGTTGGTATTCGAGTTGTCACAAAGGTAGTTGTGTGCAACAAACATTATGCTAAGGGTAAGGGCACATGATCTAGACAATGACGCACTAATTTTAGTAAAGTTGATGAACTTTGAGAGCTACTAGGACAACAATCTATCATAGAGCTGTACTTTATCCATGTGTGACATCATCAAAATGTTGAATATAATGTTTATGTGTGATTGTATCTTTTGATTTTATTAATACTTTACATGGTATGTAGAGAACCTATAGTAGGCTTGACGAGCCCATTTTAATTAGTTTTTATGATTATCTAAATTCTATAGATATAGGTTGTATACAATTATCATGCAAAAGCAAAATATTCGACCATCCATATAGTTATTTTAAGGGTTATAGTAATTAAGGAGTTAAAATAATATTAATGGATTAAAGTTTAGCTACTCAACAATATTAATAGAGAGTAACTAGGAGCGAAAAAGTGTGTTGTAATTGGAGTAGAAGATTGAAGATTCAGTAAAAGTGGGAGATACAATGTTCACAAAGGCCAAACTTTGCAGTCCCATTTTTATTGTCTTTTGTTGGTCTCTTAGTCCTATAGACATAAGTTTTATATAGTTCTCATGTAAAGGTAAAATTATCCAAAAAAAAAAAAGTTATATAGACAATCATTTTAAGAATTTTTTAGCCTTGCAAAATGACATAGAGTATCAGTCAACACAGCATCTAAGAGCTCCTTAGGTGACACATGATTGGATAGCCCTTCGGGACAATGGATAGTTTGGTTCACTATCTTGTTCAGTGATAGTATTATGTGAGCACTTATAGAGACTTTTGGCTATGGTAGATCACTTAAGACCTCTTTTTGTACGATGGTTCAAAGCTTATAAAGTATATATTTATAATTTATATTACATATCAAGTGTTTGTTAAAATGACTATTTGTTTAATTTCAAGTTATATACTTTATTCCTTAAGAGATCATAAGAGATTTTAAAAATATTGACTATTTACGAATGGACATATAAGGGTATCATATGATTTAAGTAAAATCAACTTAGTTCATGATAATAAATAGAAATATATAATTTACAATACATAATAAACTGAAAGGATCTAATTTGGTATAGTATTAATTCAACTTATATCATCTTTTATTTCTGAAAATTTATTTATTATGTGTAGCATGCAATAGCTATGTAGATTTTAATTTTGTAAATGATTTTATCAATGAATTTTTTATTAAAAAAATCCTCAAATGAAATAACATGTTCAACAATAGTGATTTTAAGTAGTATGTCTTTTCTTTAATGTCGATCGACGTACGTGTCACCGACCACTTTGGTCAGAAATTTGTCCGCTGTCTTGTGTCGGACAGCCCACCAGCGTCCAACAACTAAAGGCGAAAGGCGAGTCGAACTCGTTTGAACGATCCCCCGAGTTCGTTGAGACACCTATTGGACTACGTGGCACCCTGAGATCACCGAGGCTCCTCGGTCCCTAGTGCGGTAACTTCACCACACGTCTCGAGAGTCGACTCTCCATGAGAACTCATTATCGACCGTTGGATTTACTTCCGCTCTGATCTGATCTGATCGTTTCTCGCATGGTCGAATACATGCGGAAATTTAGCGAGGTGCCGTTCCGTTAATATATTGTTTAGGACAAGTAAACAACAGAGAAGGAGTAATCTAAAAGAGTCCACTTCGCTTTCGTTTCACTGTAGTTAAACTTATTATTAGTACTCTCCCACATTGCTTGCAACGAGGGCGATTGGAAGAGGCGGGGAGGACGTGGAGGAGGCAGCCAGGGTTGCTTTCGCAAGTGATCGATTCGATCGAAACCCTAGAAAGTAGATCTCAATCGCGATCGAGGAGGAGTTGTGAGGAAGAACCCTAGTTCTCCGAGTCGGAGCTGAGGTCGCATTTTCGGAATATTTGCTCTTTGTTTGAATGGGACTTTTGCTTTCGACGTGAGAGCGCATCAGATCCGGGATGTCAGATCTGTGCGATTTCAGCGTGGAGGGGTTCGTAGGCGAGGCCGCCGTGGGAAATGCAACGCCGCAGAAGGGATCGACGGTTCTGACGACGTCTTCGTCGTTCAAGATCGAAGGGAGGGCGGCATCGGCCCTGAGGCGGAGGGCCTCGATGAAGCCCAACTTGGAGGCGGAGGAGTTTATAAATCTGCTCCACGGATCGGATCCGGTGAGGGTCGAGCTCAGCAGACTCGAGAATGAAGTCAGAGGTGGGAATGTGGTTTGATGCAGTTTTCTCTTCTGGTTTATTTGGCTGGTTGCTTTCGCACTTAAGTTTGTCTGAATTTTTTGAGGGGTTTGCAGACAGAGATCGAGAATTGTCTGAGGCACAGGCAGAGATCAAGGCTCTGAGATTGTCAGAGCGTGCGAGAGAGAAGGCAGTCGAAGAGGTGAGTGGTTTTCACTTCCTGCTAAATCATCTTGTGAAAAGGGAAGTATTCAGACAATTTTCTTTAAGATCTTTCTTTAAGATCCTGTTATTTGATAAGTTTGTAATTATTGTTATTTTTATTGAAGATAAAATTTCTTGTTATTGTCCTCATCGGAACGAACATGGTGAATTTCTCACTTATTTTCATATTATAGTACTACCATCTTGTTGTTCATGAAGTGATTGAATCCTTTCTGGCTTTTGTCAAAAAGGTTTCTAAGTTTGATGTTATGTCCTTAGTTTGTGCAATCAAGAAATGGCATTACCATGGAATGAAATGGCTATATTAGTCAAACTAGTGTCAAGTTTTATTAGGTTATCTATTTTTCCTTCTAGTTGTTGCATTTGTCTTCAGTATTTGTTCACTCCAGTATATGTAAAGAAATTTCTGAAACAAATGTTGATATTAGGTACTTAGTGGGTTGTATTCTGATTCTTTTCTCACCTATGTCAGCTAACAGAAGAATTGAATAAGATGGATGAGAAGCTGAAACTCACTGAATCACTTCTAGAGAACAGGGTAGTCACTAAATTTCCTTGTTATTGCTGTTCTGTCATTTGTATGATTCTATGATGAGGGAGTGGTTGATGATAAATTGAACATGCAGAATCTTGAAATCAAGAAGATAAATGATGAGAAGAAATCAGCTTTGGCTGCCCAGTTTGCAGCAGAGGCAACACTTAGAAGAGTCCATGCAGCTCAAAAAGATGATGACATGCCCCCAATTGAAGCCATTCTTGCACCCCTTGAGGCAGAGTTGAAGCTAGCTCGGCAAGAGGTCTTCTTTTGAAACCTTGCTCCTGCAAAATGTGTCATCCATAAATTTTTCTTTGATATCTTTGCCTGTGTTTAGCACTTAGCAACCGCCTTCCTTGTATATTAAGTTTATCAACAAATTAATTTTCTTGCAATATCTGCTCAAGTTTTTTCTTTTTCTTTTTTTGTGGTCTGTTTGTTCCTTCTTTTAAGCCATCTGATTGATATTTTAAATTCTTCATGTGAGTGTTGCTGGCAATTGAACATCTCCTGAAGTTGATTTTTTGTTCAGTTTCCAATTGCTAACCTTTGCAGTGTTCCATTTTTATGAAAGATTACACCTTATACTTGTTGGATTTCTCTGTATTCTGAGCATGCTTTTAATGTCTCTGAATATTCGCTATCTCCAAAGCTGTTTCCACATTTATATCTCAGTTGCATTGTGCTTCTAGGTCACTAAGAGATAAATCTTCTGTCAGGCGTATGACAGCTCTACAGCTCTACATTCTCTGAACATAACATCTTAGAGTTCTGTATATGTCTACTGTAAAGGAGAAGCTAGAAAATCTAGAATTTGTTGAAGACATCCCTCCTATGTGCAGATTGCAAAGCTGCAGGATGACAACAGGGCATTAGATCGTCTTACCAAATCGAAGGAAGCTGCACTACTGGAAGCTGAACGGACTGTACAGATTGCTTTAGCAAAGGCTTCGATGGTGGATGATCTACAAAATAAGAACCAGGAGTTGATGAAACAGATCGAGATCTGTCAGGTATACAGGAAAAAATGATAATAATTCTCCACTGGTGGAATGGGGGTAGCGTCTGCATGCTGTGATGCTATTATTATTATTATATTATTTTCACTCTCACCTCTGTCTTCATTGATTAGGAGGAGAACAAGATCCTGGATAAAATGCATCGTCAAAAGGTTGCTGAGGTTGAAAAGCTTAGCCAGACTGTACGAGAACTGGAAGAGGCTGTTCTTGCAGGTGGTGCAGCTGCAAATGCCGTTAGGGATTACCAGCGGAAAGTTCAGGAGATGAATGTAATATATTGGACTTTATTGTGATGCATTAGAGTGTTGTTATTGTTAAAAATATATAGTGTTTTAACTATATATTTTTAATAATAACTATTCTATTTTTGTATTTTAACTACTTTATATAATAAGATCTAAAATATATAGTGTTGTTATTATTAAAATTTCTGGTTATATATTCAGGACGAGATGAAAACACTTGATCGTGAACTATCTCGGGCAAAGGTTTCAGCTAATAGGGTTGCAGTGGTAGTCGCAAACGAATGGAAAGATTCTAATGACAAAGTTATGCCTGTTAAACAGTGGCTGGAGGAACGGAGATTCATGCAGGTTAGTGCTACTGGTTGCAGATGATCTTCTCATTGCAGATGCCATGTTTAGGAATATTTTTTTTGTTCCAGATCACACTGCTCTGTTTGCAGGATTCCATTTGATATGCCCATTTTCGATTTTTTCCCCTTGTCATGGAAAATATTGTCATCAGCTTACATGGTTTTGCAGGGTGAAATGCAACAACTTCGAGATAAGCTTGTTATAGCAGAACGCACTGCAAGATCCGAAGCTCAGTTAAAAGTAGTGATTTTCCTTCAAATACTTAAACATTTTCATATTCAAGTGATTAAAGCATATGAGGTTGCAATTTTTCTGACATTTCAGGAGAAGTTTCAGTTACGGCTCAAGGTTTTAGAAGATGGATCGAGAATGTCAGCTAGTGGTACTTACCGCATGACCATAGAGGGGAAGAGTGTAAGCAATGGTCCTTCACGTCGTCAGTCCCTTGGTGGAGCTGATAATGTTCCTAAGAGTGTAAATGGCTTCCTTTCAAGGAGGCCATCTTTTCAGATGAGATCTTCTGTTTCTAGTAGCACAGTACTCAAACATGCCAAAGGAGCATCCAAGTCATTTGATGGTGGCACTAGATCGTTGGACCGTAGCAAAGTCCTTTTGACTGGTGCAGGCTTGTCACTGAACAGATCTTCTGATGCAACTGGAGATGGTGTGACACATGAAAGTTGGAAGAAAATTCCAGATGAGACGACCAATGTTTTCCCTAATGTTGACTCAGATGATTGTGTCTCTGGACTATTGTATGACATGTTGCAGAAGGAGGTAATTACACTTAGGAAAGTATGCCATGAGAAGGACCAAAGCTTAAAAGACAAGGATGATGCGATTGAGGTAAGTGCTCGGTTAACATCACTGTAAGATAATCCTGTTGCCATTTCCAAACTCTTGTAAATTCTGCTGTGAATATTCTAAACCAGATGCTGGCCAAGAAAGTTGATATGTTGACTAAAGCAATGGAAGTGGAGGCAAAAAAGATGAGAAGAGAAGTGGCTGCAATGGAGAAAGAAGTGGCTGCTATGCGAGTGGAGAAAGAACAAGATAACAAGTCTAAGCGACTTGGTGGTTCCAAGGGTCCAGCTAATAGTTCTCAGCTGCTACCAGGAAGGTATGACAAAGTAGATGTTCTTAGAAAATCACATTTTATATCAATTGGTCAAGTTCTTCTTACTGCATATTATTAACTTTTGATGATTTTGGTCTTTATTCTACTATTGTAACAGCTGAATAATGGAGAATCATTAGTTATAATCAGGCTCAGGGTTAAAATCTCATAGTGGCATGCTCAGGCACTCATTTTTTACACTTAACATGTACCATTCATTTCCAGTTATTTGTTTATCGTGATATAAAATGTATAGTATGTTTGATAGCTTAGTTTTTCTTCTAGCTATTTTCTTCATTTATTTATAGTAGGTTGCAACATATTATATCTCCATTTTTAGTCAAATTAAACCAACAGAATATGTAAATTTAAGTTTTGCAATATGCTAAATTTGAATTCAATGGAATAATGAATGCTGTTTATGCAGGTGGTATTTGTTATCTCTGTTTTGATTAAGATTTGATAAAAAATTACATTGCTTAAATTAAATCATTATGATAACTAGGGCATCAGGTCAATCCTTTGCTGTTAACAATTTTTTAGGATTCGAGGTATTTCATATATTTTATGATTCCAAGTAATGTGTTTTTTTGTCTAAGACAACATGGACTTACCAATTTTCACCTCAACTGTCTTTAATACGGTGATGCTTTTTGTTATAAAAAAAAAAGACAATATCACAATTCATGTTGATAACCCATTAATGAGTTTACTGTTGATACTTGCTAAGATGGTAACAGATGTTGTCGTATATTTTCATGACCCATTCACAAAACATTATTTGTTTGAACCTGAAATGTTGGGGTTGCGGTAAAATTGCTAATTGTCGCATAATTCTGTTCTGACTTCAGGACTGTCCCTCGAAGTGGGTTGATGCGCAACCTATGACAAGAAAATAAGAAGCATGAACAAATCAAGAAGAGATTCAGCATAAGGCTACTTTCTTCTTATGTATTTTTCATCTTCTAATGCTCGCTGTTGATTTCTTCATCGAGATCAGCACCAGACGACCTTGCAACAATTTGTTAGGGAGCTCATTTGGGAGACTGAGGTCTGTTTGCAGTTGACATCGACTGTAGTTGGCTTCTGCAAGTAATTGTTGGGTTTTCTAACTTAAAAGACGTGTCATTTTGGTAGGCCAATGCCTTATTTGTTTGTATAGCCTGCTCTATCTTTGTTATTCGGCATTTTGCAATCGCCTCAGTGTTGTGGTTTTTTTTTTTCTTGCTTATTTTCCAAGGATGTGAATATTATGTAAGTCCATATTTGTTTTATACGCTCTAATTTGTTTGCTCTTAAACTTGTGTTGGTCGGTCTTGATTTTAGGTAGTTCTTGCTAAAGTTTGTGTTAGATCTTTTGGCCAAAGCTCGTGCTTCGCATAATCCAAATGGTGTTTAGTAGAACCCGCCATATTGAATCGAGTGTTGTCGACACTTTTCATGATCGCCTTGGTGACGTGAGACACCTCAGTTCGTCGACCTGACCGGTTGGAATCGCGGAGTAGTTTATTTTTTATTACTATAATAGCTTTTAAAGTATTAATATAAATAAAAAAAATCAATTGATGTCAATAATGTATATATCACGACAGCATATATAAATTTGGGTTTTGAAATATGCTAGATTTGATAATTTGGTGGAATAATTAGTTAAATATGATTATGAAATTATTTTCTAATATTTATTATTGGCTTGAAAAATGGACGATTGAGATTTAAAGTTTAAACCACAAGCGGGATGGATGAATTTTTAGGGCTTTGTACCGGTTTACTGTTTACTTAATTTCCTTCCCTCCCTCGTATATATTGCCCATCGCGTCTTTTCGGTCATGTCTTCTCCCAAGAAATGGCGCCTATTAATGGCCAGATTGGCCTGCTTCATCTTGCTTGGGCGACAACCGCGGCGACGGCTCTCTCATGAAAGCCGTTTACTCGATCCCCGTCGTCGGACGACTGGTATCTCTCGCTCTCCCTGCACCGTTTATCCAACCCCATCCCTTCGCCATTCTTTGCAAACCCCAACCTGTCTCCATTCTCTGTTCTTGAGTTTCTTCAATTCGGTCAGCATCGTTGGGAACAAGGTAGATCTCCCTGCCTCTGTACCGTTGCTCCACCTTCCACTCCCGTCACCATTCTTCTTGACAACCATTCTTGAGTTTCTTGAACTTAGTCTCCATCGCCGTTGGACAGGTAAATCTCCCTCCCGCCCTGTATCCTGGAGAG
This sequence comes from Musa itinerans, assembly GCA_001649415.1. Lineage (NCBI taxonomy): Eukaryota > Viridiplantae > Streptophyta > Magnoliopsida > Zingiberales > Musaceae > Musa > Musa itinerans. The sequence goes on along the minus strand of LVTN01000073.1, from coordinate 575,415 downwards.
ATCATCGCATTACCTATCGCTCTTCCCGTCGTGTCTTCTTCTCCGAAGAAATGATCATTATTGAGAGATTGGCTTCTTCTTGGGCGCCCACAGCGGCGACGGCTCTCTTTAGGAATATACAATCCCTGTCAACATAATGCGAATGCACCAAGCTAGTGCTTGATTTCTAGCCAAAGCAAATCTAGCTAAAGTAGGAAATTTGCCTCTGAACTCATAGGTCGCTGATAGAAACATCAACCAAACTGGTTTCGGTTTAACCATGTGCAACTGGGAACCAACCCTGGTAGCTTCTGCCAGAATGTGGAAGTATCTAGAAGAAGAGGAACCAATAAACTGGAAGGGGTCAATGGGGTAAGTCTTGTGTGATTATTAAACAACCTCCTTATGCTATTGTCGGATTAGCAACTACTGTCAGTGTCATATCTAATAGCAAATTATGGCTTTCATGTTATTGCTATCTCATAAATGTATCTTTTCAGGAATCAATGCGTCAACTTATGTGAGCTTGGTGTGTGATATGTGGAAGTCATGGTGAAGGCAATTTTCATACTTCATGGTTGAAGTCTTAGAGGCAAATTGATAGTGATACTCTGTTGAATTCTTTCTTCGTGTAAGTTAACTAAAAGATGTCTTGATCAGAAGGCGTCAAAAGAATAAGCCAAGTAAATAGTCTTGATTATGGTAGAGATCATAAGATGGTTATTTGGTTCTTTATTTCTGACTGTAACTTACTGGTGTTCAAAATGCATCTACTCACTAAGAACAGAAGTGAAAGAACAAAGCTGAGATATTGCAGTTAAGAGCATCAAAATAGTGTCACTTCTCTTGTAGCTGATATCAAAATCATTTTGTTACTTTTCCTTCTTGCAAATCTTCTTGTTTTTGTTTGTGGTTCATTCTTAACAGAAGTATTTGCAGTTGATCTGATTTGATATCTCCAGTGACAGAGGAAAATATATCTGACGTTCACCCTGCAGGAGCGGTTGAACACCATATTGGATGAGGACCAAGTTCTCATCGAGAAGAAAGATGCCATAGCTAAGCATCTTGACTGTACAAATCTACAAGAGAATAAATTATTCAGTTGCATGGAAATGATGGGACAAAGACGGAACACATAGTTTATAGAGGTATCGATGGGGACAACAACCCAGCAATCCGTTCTTTCGCAATCTCATGAAGGTTAACAAACAAATGCAAATACACATCTCTCTTTTTTGTGCATATTCTTTCTTGTATCTTTAATTACATATACACAGCCATGTTTCTTGTATCTTTTTTGTGGGTGGTCATGTTTTTAAGAAATAGTTCTAACTGTCTGTTTACTCGGGACATGATTTATTGAAATAGTTTCGGCGTAGTAGTGTGGGCACATTATTGTCGAATGCAACAGAGTGCTGCTTCTCTCGTAGTATCAAATGGCCCCAAAACTCTTCCGCTGACAAGTATGACCCATTGGAGATGCAGGATTTTGAAATATTACTGAGTTTAGATTTTAAGAATTAGTGAATGGATAGATTAGTCATCTATTTCTGAAGATAAACAAGGACCTTGTACTTAATAATAGATGCTTTGGTTTATCCATGGAGATGGTTGCACTGGTGAATTAGATGACTCATCTATGGAGATGCTTTGGTTTGGATAGTATCATTAACCATGGACCTTGCACTTTTAATCATCACAATGTTTTACAGGCTTGACAGTCAGAGGTTGAGAGATTTTGTTTTTCAATATCAGGAGTGTTGGGAAATCAGAGTATCTATCTACATGTGACAAGTTAACTCCAGAATAGCTCCCACTGAATTGGGAAACCAGATTTTGAATGAACAAATTATTGTTTACAAAAATCACAACAGAAAGAATCTTACTGTACTTGTTGCTTTCATTCTTTTATTGAAAATTGCAAGGAATTTAACAATTCTTCATTGTTCTCTTGTTAGAGCTTATGGTAATATTACTTGGACAAAGCCATTGCAAGGTGAAAACAACCCTATATGAATTTAAGATGACTTGGATTTTAATTCTTATTAGTTTTCCTTTAATAGATCTTTTAGCTGCATAATGCAAACTGGACTAAATCGACTATAACTATATTTAGGGACATTGTGGTGCTTCATGAAACGATTTGCTAATAAAGCAAATGCTTAAACCTACTTGGCACATTAGAATGATGAACAAGATGTGAATGAAGTTGCATAACAACTTTTAAACCCACTAAAGAGTTTATTTTTAAGAGATGGACCCCAAAGTTAAGGCTTCATATTCTAAACAAATTTCATTCATATGACACCCGTAATTTCTTTACCAGGCTATAGTTTTCATTTTGTTTTTTTTCAATAATAAAGATTTATATAGTTATCTAACATGAGAGAGTTGGATATGTTACTAATTTGTCATCTTCAATGCTCTGCAGTGTTATGAAAGATACGGAGAATGGAAATGAAAATATTGTTATCATTCTTGATCCGCAACCACTTGGATAAGGCATCTTTGATGCTCATGGTTTGTTCATCAGCTTTCAGATTTTAGAGGTAAATCTCTTATTGATAAATCAGTTAACTTTGCTTTAAACTATGATTGGCATAATTCTGGCACTTCATAAGCTGTAGAAACAACAGAACCGGTAGGCAACAGATTCTCCTAACAAATGAAACTTTTTGCCCTTACATAGAAACAAGAAGATTTCCATATTAATTTCCAGTTGCATTTTATATTTTAATTTTACGTAAAGGTACTAGCATTCTTGCCTCATCAAGAACTAGTTATATGATCTAAACTTATTATCCAAATTTAGTGTCTGTATGATCCATACTTATTATTCTGAAGTAAGAGCCAAGTTTTGCTAGTTTTTTTATGCAGTTTTATTATCCATGACAACCAGCGAGGTACTTTCTAAAGCATGCCATGGATTGTTTGCTTGGAGTTTGGAAAACGATCACTGTGTTTTCAGAAAAAAAAGAAGGTAAGGATATTGCTCGTGAAATTATCATTTTTTTGAATTATTTTTCGGATGGTACTCTTTTCATAATTCTCAAACAATCACCCTTTATTTCAAAATTTTCAATAATACCTTCCAAAAGCTGCCATGTATTTTTTTCTCCCAAATTCAAAAAGTTTTTTTTGTCAACTGTTGATGGTGTTTTTGTTTTAAAAATATTATATATTATTTTTGTTTTAAAAATACTATATAGTGTTTTTGTTTCAAAAACATTGTGACATCAATATTTATTCAAAAACATTATAGAGTGTTTTTGAACTAGCCTTACAGTGTTTTTTGGGGATAAAAACACTTTAAGGCTGGTTCAAAAAGACTATATAGTGTTTTTAAAAATAAAAATACTCTACAATACTTTTAAAATACTATACAGTGTTTTATGGGTTAGTTTAAACAGTTGATGGGAAAGTTTTTTGGATTTGGGTGAAAAAAAAGATAGCTTTTTTAAAGGGTATTTTTGAAACATTAGAAATAAGAGATGACTGTTTAGAAATTATGAAAAGGGGTATCATCCTTGAAAAAACTCAAAAAAGGATTTTTTTTTCCTGGACAATTATGTAAAAAGGTATGCCACTTTTCCTTTTCTTCCATATAATTTCTTAAACTTTTTTTTTTCAGTGGTTCAATTTTTTTTTGGGCAATTGGATCCATTTAACCCACTTATAGCTAGTTCATACTTTTTTTAATCGTGTTAGTATTGGTTCATGTGAAAATAAATCTTGATAAGGTTCGTGTATAAGTTTAGAAACCTATGTTTTTTTTTAATTATTAAATAATGTACAAGATGCTCAAATATAAAAAATTTAAGATAATTACTTAAATGATGAAGATGAGATTTGAATCCAAGATATGGACTTCATGACATTCAATTTACTCTTAAGGCAATAAATCAAACTTTATAGATGGTTTGAGTCATACTTTTTAACTGATAAAACTATATAGATGGTTTGAGTGCCCAACTACGCCATTATTGTCGGACAAATGGACAAACCAACCAGGTCTCCCCAACGGATATAACTACTCCACTATTATGTACACAAGACACGACGAATCCCAGGACTCCCAACCAACTCGGGCGAGTCCACAGGCGCTGCTGAGTCACGACTCGTCCATGTCCTCGTGCAGCAGGTCCTGCAGCGCCTTCTCCGACTCAGCCCGGTCCGCCGCGGCCACGAAGGGGTGGCCCAGGAGTTCCGCCACCGACCACCGCTTCCTGCTCTCCTTCTGCAGGCAGCACTCTAGGAACCCCCGGAACTCGCTAGACGCTGCCCCCTCCGGCACAGCCCTAGCCGCCTCCCCGAAGCAAATCACCACCATCAGCGCCGCCCAGTCCAGCCGCGACCCCTTAGGGAGCAACGGGAAGTGTCCCCGGTGCAGCTCCAGCACCGCCAGCCCTAAGCTCCACACGTCGGCCGCGTAGGGGTCGTAGTCCCCACCGTACGACTCCGAGTCGAACCGCTCCGGGCTCATGTACGCGCACGTCCCCACATAGGAGTCGCAGGGGTCCAGCGACCGCCGAAGCACCTTGCCCACGCCGAAGTCGGCGATCTTGACCTCGCCGGCGGCGTTGATGAGGAGGTTCGCGGGCTTGATGTCGCGGTGGACGATCTGGCGGGAGTGGAGATCGGCGAGGCCGAGGAGTGCCTGTCGGGCGACGGCCGCGAGGGCAGGCTCCGGGAAAGGGCGGCAGCCGCGGCGGCGAAGCAAGGCGTCGAGGGAGCCGCCGTCCATGTGCTCCAGGAGCAGAGCAACGTCCCCGGAGGGCGTCGGGGCCATGCCGTGGAAGCGGACAACGCGGTCGGAGCCGGCGGCGCGGCGGAGGATATCGACCTCGCGGTACACCTGGCGGCGGAGGGAGGCGTCGGCGGTGTCGGTGTGTACGACCTTGAGGGCGTACACCGCGGCGGTGAGGCGGTGGCGTACCTTGTAGACGGTGCCCCCATAGCCGTGGCCGAGGACCTCGAGCTTCTCGAACTCCGACAACCGGAACTCCGCGTCGTCGGTGGCTACATAAGAGGTGGGGCACCGCTGCGGCGACACGGGAAAGCGGAGGCGGCAGTCAGCGACGGCGGGAACGGGGAGTTCAACGGTGAGACTGAGGTGAGGGAGCCGGCGCTCGCGGACAAGGGCCATGGGCGATTGGAGAGCGTTACGGTCTTGGATAACACCGAGGGAATCGGAAGGAGAAGACTTCTATCAAGGAGAGTGGTATGGTCTTGGATTAGAAGGACACTGTTTCCAGAGGTGAGACTTCTTTAAAGGGTAAGCGGGATAGGAAACGCGTGTGTACGTCGGCACCGCCGGTGAGCTGATGTGTGGGATTAGCTGGTAAGATCCCTGATAGTTGCTTGGTGGCACCTTGAGGTGACGGTGGCGGAGTGGTGAGTGGGTCCGCCGGGCACGGTGTGTGGAACGTGTGCGTGGCTCGCTCGATGGATGTAGACACGTCGAGGTAATTTCTTGCGTCTTCGGAATCCTCTGGGAATCCCAAGGAAATTTTCTGCCACAAAATAAACAAAATCTTCTAAAAAAACAAAAAAAAACAAAATTTTTCCTTGGCAAGCAAGTAAGCAGGGCAAGTGCTGGATAACCAGTGATGCCAGCGCAGCACATCCCCCTCGAGTAAGGCGTTTACCAACACCTTCGGTCATCCTCACTCTCGCTCTATGTAAAGAAAGGTCGGTGGAATCCAACAGTTTCCTCCGCACCGCCGCTATAGGCGGCCATTGGGAGACAGCTGGGGAGGTAAACCACTTGGTACAGACTAATACAACGGAGGGAGACCGGACATCACAGGGATTGAGCTCATTTGTTGCATCATCTTTGTTCCTGCGGATAACCGAACACTTAATGCAGCTAGTCAGTGTTTTATAATCTAAATATTGACTTTGTTGTTTTTCTTCATGGCTCCTCTACGCTGCAGAGGCTTTGAACTTGACCATCCTAAGTTGCTTGGATGCCACAATGCCATTTCCTACTGATAACCCAGTGTTCCCTTCTCGCCCAAGCCTCCCCATCCATTAAAGTCGGTGTCTTCATGAGTGTATATATTAAAGAGAGCAAGTAAATTACTCGTGACATTTTTTTGTTTCTACCGAGAATATATAAAGTGCAATATTGTTTCCAAGCCGAGTAAATGATACTGTAAATAAATAATACACACAGGTGGAGATACCACATGGAGACTTCACTTGCGGCGCTTAAGCGAAACATGTGGGCTGGCCCGGCCACATCGTCCGGCCCATCCACGGCTCTTGGCCTACGAGATCGAGATCGAGAACGAGAGAGAGGTGATAGAGAGAGAATGCTGCGGGTGTCGGAGGAAGAGGGGAACCGGAAGCGGGAGAGCTACGTGGAGAGCTACAGGCAGCTCGGCCGATCCCTCCTCGATCTCCAACGCGCCGCCGACCGCGTCTTCGACACCATCTCGCGAAGGGTTCCCTCCCCTTTTCATCCGTTCACTCTTTCTTCCTAGTCGCTGATTCGTGATTCGTTCTATTTTCTTCTCATGTCGATTTTGTTCTTTCAGGCAGGAGAGGAACGAGATAAGCTGACGGAGATATCTCGGAGGATCCAGTTAGCCAAAGTAATCGTTCCTCTCTCATCTTCACTATGACTTCCATAAATCAAGACTTCTCTCTCTCTCTCTTCTCTCTATTTTGCGGTTTCTTGGATTTGGTAGAGTTTTGGGGCGAGTGGTAGCAGTGTCGTGTGTAGTTTTCGAAGGCCTAAGTAATCCGAAATTCTCATCGTGTTGCCTGGACAGTCATGGCAGTGAATAAATATATCTTGTATTTATTATCTTTACCATTTTCTTTCACATATTAGACATTAGAAGGCAATGCAATATAAATAGGAATTTTTTTGCTCACATTGTCAATTAAGCTTAATCTTATCGATCCAATTTAGCTCTAATCTGTTGCATGAACATGGAATTTCGCTTTATAGGCTCAAATAGATGTGTTGTCTCGTTCTGAGCAAGCATTGACGATCAAGTCACCATCCCGATATCCATCCAGCTCTATTCAAGAAGAGGACTTCCGACCCTTATTTCCATATCATGGTGGAGATGCCGACGAAGGTTCTCCGGTTGCAAATTTGTTAGTGAATGGAGGATTGAATAGGGTATCAATTTTCTTTTTCACAGTTTAGCATCAATTCTGGTTTTAGGTCCCATTCCTCATACAATTGATTTAGCAGGAATTTGGTGCAGATGGAACACTTGAACTCTTTCAGTTTTTTTCTGAACAAAATATTGGATACCCTTTAAAGGAGACTGAGGCGAAGGTAGATAATAAAGAAGCTCTATTTCACCTCTTGTCTTAGTCTTGCATTTTATGATGATTATTCTAGTCTGTCAGCTTTATTTTAGCATTTATAGCTTTTCATCTTGTTCAATCAAATGAGCCATTTGTTTCGACGCCTTTTCTCTCTGGATGACAACCCCAAATTGCATTGCATATGATTGATGTAAGTACCTTATAACTTATAAACTAACTATCCCTCTATATATTCAAATGCAAAATAAGCTTGTCACATTGATGCTATCAAAATTAGGTTTCTAAGTAATTTGTCACCAGCTGCCAGTAAATGATTGAAAGTACACAAATCATACTCCTCATAAGGCAAGCATATGGGAATGTAGGCCACAGCTGAAATTAATAATTTCTGCTTGCAAACTTTTATGAGAACATGGTAATATGGTTGTTTTGATACCATCTCTTTTGAGATTATCAAGGATCACACTCAAACTAAAACATGCAAGGAATTGTTGCAAAATACATACAAGACTCTGTCCTGTTCTTACATATACAGAGGCATATGGCTAAGATACTAGAGGGCTAAGACCTCAGTTAAAACGAGGGTGAGCATATCTTTCATTTGCTGCGGTTTTCTCACTCTATTCTTCTAGCACCTCCAGTATGAAGTTTCTTGACCATCTTTATTAGTGCAGACATTGTTTTCTTAGCTTGTATCAATCACCCTAAGTCATTTTTCATGATTTAAGACTCGTTGATGGCTAACTTGCATATGTAGTTCCTTTAATGCTGTGCATTGTTTGCTTTGTCTTTTATGTACTTTCTCTATCTAAAATTATCTTAAGTTACCAGAATTTAATCTTGGGTGGATAACAGCCAGTGATGTTCAATCAGTCATCCTAATTTATTAGTCTGCTGGGGAAGGTTGGTACCTTTTTTGCGAATATCTCATGAGAACTGCAAAACTTCCATGTATGAACTATGAAGCATCAAAATGTTTCCATTCAAATATCTTTACGCACTTTAGTGCTAGGTAAAACTTAATATGCCAAGCTAGACAAATGTTGTAAATAAATATGCACAACGTGTTTCGATGTTCATTCTTTTCTTTTATAACATATCTGTAAATGAAGTAATTTCTTGCTTTTCAACACCTTCTATATAGCAACAAGTAGTATGCTTCTTTCATATCTTCTATTAAGTGTTTTCTCACTATAGAATGCTATTTGTGATATGAATTCCTGATGGAATATATGCAAAACCGTGATTTCACTTGCTAATTTTACCATTCTAGGGTTATCCAAGACAAGACATGTTCTTGGAGAAGATTCTAGAAGCACCAAAAGATTCTGATGACAGGTGCGTAGTGTTTTTTTCTAGTTTTTTTTCACTTAAGCATGACTACATCGGTTGATTTCTTGTAAGCATGACTACATCGGTTGATTTCATGCACTTGATGCTTGCCTCTGATGCCAACCACATTGATACATATTGCAGTGTGCATAACTGTGCTGTGGCTATGCCATAATCGTTCTAGATACATGCATATGTTGGCAATTCGATCTGTGTGCCGGGCACATGTGCATACATGTGCCTGATTTGAAAATTATGCATGGCACATGGCCAGATGTGCTGTGTTAGTTCAAAGTCCCCATGATTGGTATTTGATATAGTTGGCACCTTGTCACTCTATTATAAATAGTGCCTATCAGCTTTTTGACTTTAATGTACAAGATGCCAAAGAATGGACAGCTGAGGTGAATGCTATGCAATGGAAGTTATCAAAGGCAAAAACTATTGCCTATGATGTATTCTGCTTCAGACGTGAATGTTGAATTTGACTTGAGATAGAAAACTAATGGAGATCCATGTTCTAATGCTACATTCTGAAAATTATTCAAAAACAACTGCTAGCTGTAGTCTCCTAACTATTGGGCGTCTGAAGAATATGTACTACATGGGTAAGTTTTTTGTTGTTGTTGCTCTAATGCCCAAGCTGATATTAGTCATCTTTTTGGTACCACTCCGACCATCTACTGCCCCCCTAGAACAATTTATTTCATAACCATTCTACGTTTGATACAAATTAAACTTGTATGTCAGTTGTTTTCTATACATGTGTTATTGTGTTAAAGGCATAAAAAGCTAATCCTTTGACTTTCAATATGTAGTTCACCAGTTCAGCATAATCAAGAAATGATTAACTAATCACATCACAGATGGTATAAATTCCTATCCAGTTTCCTTTGTTGGACTGGTTTTTCTGTCCTTATGGTCAATACCACTCCAATGACAGGTTGGTTTTCAAACTGACTGATACTTCTGTCTATGCTTGACAGTACAATCAAGAGGATGGTCCTATCATCATTTGTTTAGGCAACAACGTAATTTGGCAGTATCAATCTAGTTTCTGCATATTTTGAAATCCATGTGGATCCAGAACAACAGTTGCACCTGAAAAGCTGATAATAACGACTACAGATTGTCATTCTGCATAATAGTCACAAAATGCTTCCCTAGTCATCAAGTGAGATATATATATATATATATATATATATAGGGCGGACCAAATTGCTAGGAAACTACTCAGAGCACATTAGGGCAGTACCAGACATCTATTTTTGTAGCATGAATTTTCATTTGCGTAAATCATGCATTATTGTGCTTAAATGACTATATGCTGCTGTTTATGCTTTGATGGTGACTTGCTGCTTGAAATGTGCAATGTTGTCCTGGTTCGATGTTTCCCATTTACTAATACCAACCTTCAGTGATTCACATGCTTGAAAGTTTCCAGATGGTGACCTGACTAGTAATTTGTAGCCATTAGATAACCTGGTATCTACCTGCATAATATCTCACAAAATACTATTACTTATATTGATTTTTGCTTATGCTTCATGCGATTCTTTGGTTTGACTTGTCTGTTGGTTGGTTATCTTGTGGTACACTCTGCAATCTGATCCTCCTCCAATGCTACATTTGACCAACAGAGCTTGCCTTTATGGAATCAGTGATATGAACTTCACTCTCTATTGACAGCTTTCTGGCATTTGATATCTTTACCCCTGTCTCCAAGCTGGATACCAAAAAGGATGACCTGCCACCCGTGCCACCAAGTCTGCTGAAAAATTTTAAGGTATGATTGTACCATGTCTACATCTAATTAGTGCATGAAAATTAAGATGCCATGGATCATCTTATGATGTAATGTGTATAGCGTATTCAGTGATGCTCTAAATCTTCTTTGTAGGCGAATTAGGTTATTTTATACTCTTTTATGACATGAAGCTTTAACTTTAATCCTGCAGTCCCCTTCCGACTCGGCCGGTGTCACACTTGGATCTATTATTGATCATCCAGCAAAGAATATCTAGCTTCAGATACCTAGGATGACTCTGATGGTGTTGCTGCGACTTCCACGTCGGCTATTATTTGTGGGTAGCCAATCATTACAATAACTCATTTCACAATTTGTCCCTTAAAATCAACAATTTGGTACTTGCGAAGCTGTACATATTTTCACTTTTCACATAAAACTAATTATGAGAATGATTGTGAAAGCAGTGCGTTGGTAAAGTTTATCCAAAGCTTCTCTAAGGATTCTTTCTTGGTCCTTTGTAAACTCACTGATTGTCATTGTCCTTTCTGTTTACTTTGCAAAATGCATTTGAGATGTTATTTTTGGTACATCGGGATGTTCATCCAAAGCTTCCAATTATTATTTTTTATTCCTGTTTAAATTTCACTGATTGTTGTCATCCTTTTTGTTTAATTTGCAAAAATGCTTTTTATGTATTACTTTTTTCACTTTTGAAATTTAAATTACCTTACACCGAAGAGTGTTATCCTGAGCGGACTAGCGGTGGCTTCCTTCCAACGAAGAGTGTTTTGACAATAACTATGCAGTGTGAGGCTTCTAATGTTGAACACTTAACGGACATTCTCTAGGTTTCTTGCTTTATTCATATTCTTAGCTCAGAGCCGGACGAATTAGGCAGTCTCTCCAACCCTCATGCCAAGGTTTTTTACTTCACATAAAATTGAAGGGGAAGAAAAAAAGGCAAACCATAAAGCTCATGGCACGTCATAGGAGACGAATAATTTTATGAGGCCAAAAGTGCCCTTTTCCGACCCTCATTATCGTCATAAGCCGTGTTAGATCGGACGGATCAAACCCGAATTGTCGATGGATCGGATCTTATGTTATTGGAGTTGGAGATCCGATCCGTTTGCAGCCGTTGCCGTTGTTTCTCCGGTGCGATCCCCCCTCTCGTTATATACTCACTCTCGGTACTTGCCCGATCACCCCCCTGACCCCCGACGCCTTTGCTTCAAGACCGCTAGGGTTTCTTCGCCACTTCTCGCTTTCGTCGGATTTGGATTCGATCGAGTTCCTCCCCGATGCCCGCTAGATCGGGCGGCAGGAAGTTCTCCTTCGACCTCCTCGCCGGCGACAGTTCCGGCGACGAGCGCAGCATCCTCCCGCGCCTGGATTCCGACCCGATCGTCTCCAACGGTGGCGATGGCGTTCGCTCGCCCCGGCGGAGGCGGAAGCACAAGGCCTCTAAGAAGAATAAGAACAAGATGGCGGTGGACGGGCCGGCGTCGGAGGATCTAAGCGTTCTAACGGAATTGGGCGACGTGAAGCCGTCCGTGGTGGAGAACGGCCGGTGCCAGGATGGGATCGGGATCAGGGTATTGGAGAATAGATCGGTGGTAGAGACGATTTGTGAGAACACGGTGGTGGAGGCGGCGTGCGAGAATTCGCAGGTAAGACGTGTCTCTTTTGCGGAATTGAGGCAGAGGAATGTAAATGGGAGCGCGGCTGAGGAGCCAGAGGAGGATGCGACGAGCGCCCGAGAGAGACTGGCTGGGCAATGGAAGCCGGAATCCAATGGGGCCGTCTCCAAGTTGGCAAAGGAGTCGTCCCTGGACTGGAATCGGGTGATGGAAAATGATCCAAATTTTATAGGAGGTAAAGTCCTAACTTAAGCCAATAAAAGTTTTCTTCGATGTGGACTAGTAATAGAATTCGTTGTTGGAATGGTGCAATTTTACGGTATCTGTTGTGCACAACTTTTTTTCGTTTTGGAAAAGCAAAAACAAGAGTAGCCTCAATCATTAATGACCTATACACGATAAGAAAGAATAAAAAGGTTATAAAGTCTTGAGAACGGGAACATCACAAATTTTTTATTATACTCAATGCAATTTTGCAAGTTTCCACTGCTTAGTGTGAAGTCTGCCCATGTCTCCACTGCTTGCTTCAGTTTTCCCAGTGGCGTTATAGTAAAGGAAGAGCAAAACCACCGATATTTAGATTTTTTTTATGCTGATGTAGTTGTATTTAAGCCATTAGCACAGAATTTTTGGTTGATATGATTTAAGATGTGAACGAGAATAGATATTGGGATGTTCAAGAACAGGTTTTGCAAGCTCTAAACAGGGATGTGATACTTGATTGGTGTACTAGTCTTTGTTTAAAGCATTAGGATTGCCAGGTGTCATCATGAACTTTGGAAAAGGAATATGCTAATTTATTTATTTATTCGAAGTGTCAGTCCAAAACTATCACAGAGAATGTTGAAGCATTGAAAACATCACTAAGGTTAGAAAAAAAAATTCCAAACTGCAGACCATCTATGGTTTATAGGGCCTTCCTTCCATGACGATTCCGATAAGGACAATCCATATAATATCTGCCCAAGGTAAAGAATCACAAGAGAGTGATCTCAAGCACCATTTTGTGGGTAATTTACAGCTGTGTATGTTCCGATTGATCACCCGGAATCACCATCATATTTAGGTCAACATACTTGATTCCCAGAACATAAGTTAACAAAACCATTGGAATCTGCAGATCCTTGCCAGACAAAAGTTCTTATTTTGACAGTTTGTTTGCTAGCCCAATGGGGTATAATTTAGTTGTTGAGAAAGTACATAGGAAGGGCACTAATAGTAAGGACACTGTTAATGAGAGTGAGGAGACCACTTAGAGAGTGGTGTTTGGCTTGCCACCAGCCAAGCCTGTTTTAAACTTCATTAATAATGGGTATCCAATCAGCTTTCTTAAGATTACTTTGTCTGATAGGAAGTCCCAGCGTTTTGATGGGGAAATCTAACAAAGAGATCAGCGATGTATTTGTGCTTCATATGGCCCACATTGATAGATCTGGCAATGGCCTTCATGAAGTTTTTATTGAGCATCACAGCAGGTTCAACGGTATATAAAGTGGCTTAGGTGCCATGTGTTCAGCTGTTGGAGAAATCAAGAGGGTGCAATTATTCCTATATAAGTTAACAATTTCATTGCTAACAGAGTCTGACCCAACACCTTTGATCAGATGATTAGAGATTACCTATCTTCTGCTTCCACCGAGGATGTCAGCCACTAGGATGAAGATGCAGGGAGATACAGTTGCCAAAGATTGTCAACAAGAAAAGCTGATTTGGAGATTTGCACATCCTTTTGAACCCATTGACACAATCTTGGTTTAAAGCCAAGCATTGATGATCCATAATTCCATATTCTTTTGAACACTGACTAGGAGATGTTAATTATTCATTAATCTTTGTTTTGACCTTTTAGCAAGCACTTTGGAGAATACCTCTCACAAGGATATAGATCAAACTGATAAGCCTATCAAGTGCTAAATCCATGAAATTAACTTAATTGGTGTAGAAGTTCTTGAAATGTTGACAAAATCATTATAAATGTAGAATAGGTTTCATAATAAGGTCATCAGTTCTAGGAGTTGTGTTTTCCCAAGGTTCCTCATTGCCCAAAAAATTTCAGCCTTTGTGAAAGGCAAGTCAAGGCCCTTTAGATTCATCTGTTGATCTGGGTAAAATCGGCTCTTATTGAAACAGTTGAATTGAGAGCTATGCTTGATTATGATTGGATGAAATAATGAATGGCTGAATGGTTGGATCAATTAGTAAAAGACATTGTGTTTTCCCGATCTATGTTTCACTTATTTGCAGGTTCTTCACAGTCCACATGGTTGAAATATGTGTAATTGGAATTTTTTAAGGAAAACTCTAGGAAGATGTGTACCTCATTGTAGGAATTTATTTAATTGCTAATTTTATTCTACTATGATTTAGGGCTATTATTTCGTCAGTAGGTTTAGCCCTCGGAAGAATCAATGATGGATGTTATGTATCCCATTGCAAATACTCAACCTAGATGACTTGTTCTTTATCCTTTGTTATTTTGGCTTTCAATTCATTTTGAAGTATCCCCTTCTTAGATATTGCTAGAGAAATAGTTATCTGAATATCTTTGAGTAGTACCATAGCATTCTATCCGAACTAATACTCTGGAAGGGTTCTTAAACCAGATTCTAATTTATTAGAAGCTTGTGTTGGTTATGTTTGTTACTTATGTTTTTTTTGTTAGATTTTGTTGCATTTGTCCACTTATCCATAAGAATACTCTGTCTTGCATATACTGAAATGCCAGCATGTAAGGTTAGTCTTTTTATTTTTTTAAATTTAGTTTATTTAAATTTGGACAATTATGTTGGAATGCAGAACGAGCGCTATTTTTCTCCTTTAGATTTTCATTTTTTCTATGTAACTTGTGATTGACAATTTGCAAATTGTCTTGGATTCTTTTTACATATCAATTTTCACTTGTTCGCATGATTATTAATACAAAAATATATCTTTGTTCTTGGCAGAAGTCTCATTCATGGGCAGATCACCGTTTAAGTACTTCATGGGAGAGATTTACGGTGGCAGTTCCCTTAGAGGCACAATATCTGCTGGGAATGAGAAGAAAAGGCAGAGGGTCTACAATACTATGTTCCATGTGCCATGGAGATGCGAAAGGGTATATCTACAATCTTAGCATATAAAGATGAACAATTATCAAAGTCATAGATATGCATCCAAGACAATTTTATTAGTACTACCAACGGCATAGGTTTGTCCAAGAACTTGGCAACCTAGTTTGTTTTTGAAGTTGTAGCTCTATCACAAACTTGGCAACTTAGGTTTGTCCAAGAACTTGGCAACCTAGTTTATTTTTGTTGTTGTAGCTCTATCACAAATGAATTTAGTCATTTACCTAGGTTTAGAGTTGACCATGGGTCATGCTAGTTGCCATTAAGCCTTGAATTTTTCCTATAAAATACTTTCATATTTTCCACATTGTTTGGACACATTTTATCTAATGCATTTTAACCATCATACTTTATGATGTCAAATCAGAGCATAGAACTAAAGAAGACGTCTACTAAGAAAAGCTGATAAACTGGATAGTGGCCATCAATGAGGTTAATGTAAAGGGTAAATTGTTGGATGGCTTGTCTTGCATAAAGAATCTAATTGAATGATCAGAAAGCTAGGCTAGTTGGACTGGGCCTCGATATTGAAGTCGAAGTCAGGCCAAAGATGACCATGGGCATGGACATATTTCTGCTGGTTGACACCCCTAATTATCCTTATGTTTATTTTTCCCTATCATCATGAGGGATTTAATTACAACTAACAATACATGCATACTCCTCGTTTTCCAATGTGCCAATGGTTGGCTGCTATATCTAATGAAAGTAGCTCACAACCTCACACAATCTGGTTTTGAGCTACATACTGATTAAACTATTATGAACATGTCCAGATAGAGACCATCTTTTGCATAAATTATGTGGACTCCTAGTACTCTTTGTTTCTCTATGATGTGTTCAATAAATGAGAAAAGAATTAGATGTTGCAAAATTGTCAGAAGAAGTCACTTGAAGTATCACTGTATCAGTAAAAGCTACTAAATTTGCATCCATTAGGAGTAATATTTCTGATGCTGATCACAATATGCAGCTTATTATTGCAGGCTTCTTTGTCTGTTTGGACTCATTTTTGTCTTTGCTGACAATAATGCCTGCAAGAATTGCTATGGCAGTTTGGAGGGTGCTAAACACTAGGTGGGTTCCAATATTTTTCTTTATTAGTTTCCTTTCATTTTTAGGATAACAACATTATTGCTAAATCCAAGGTGTGTGACATATTAATGGTAAAGTTTCAATTTGGTTCTATGAATTCTCTAATAAAAAAATATTTGTTTCTTAAATAGCTTATTTGAGGCCAATAAGTTTATCAATAGAGGGCCATATGGCTGTTCTGCAAAGATTTTGTTTTCATTAATAAATAATTAAGATTAGTTAGCTGGTTTGGTGTGCCACCTTTCTAGTCTATCTTTCACTCTCCATGTTCTCTGCTAATTTCCTTTCTGTAGCACACCATATTCATTGAGAGCTCCTGCCTTGTACTATTTTTGCATTTTATCTGGTGTAAATTTGTGTTAGAAATTAGGAGGCGAGAGGTAAATTTGTTCTCTACTTGGCCTGCCAATAAACATGAACCAAATTCAGTATTGTTGACTCTGCTTGTTGGCATTATATTTCCTTGGCAGGAAGTTTTGGAGACTGAGTGCTGCTGAATTGTCAGATTTTGGCTGTTTTCTTGTGTTGGCTTTAGGTGTTGCTTCTCTACAGTTAGCAGGTACATTGCCCGCATACTTTTAAGCTACATCAAATTATTCTATATCTTCTAACCTTTATAAGTGTTGCCTTTTACCATGAAATGACTTGCGGACTGTACCTCATACAATTGCCTACTTATGAATCAGATATTAGCCTAATATATCACTTCATACGAGGACAAGGAACCATTAAATTGTATGTGGTGTACAATGTATTGGAGGTGAGCTGATAGGGCACATGAATTTTTTAAAACTCTGTTCCTTTGAAGATTGATGCTAACATTTAGAATTTGTTGCAGATATTTGACAAACTTTGTCAGTCATTTGGTGAAGATGTTTTGCAAGTTCTCTTCGACTCTGCAGAGGGACTTTCAACATGCCCCCCAGATAATATGAAATTTGAACTAATTAGATTTATTCTTGATGAAGCCATTGCAGTCATTGCTTTTAATATCCTTTGTCACAAGTGACTTCTCTTTTTTCAAATTCTGCTAGGATGAACATAGTAAATATCTTTCCTTAACTACTAGTACTTGTCCATTCTTTTATATTGTTAGCTCAGGCTATCACGTTATCGACTTGCATTATTGCTCACAATAATGCTGTGCTTGCTCTACTGGTGTCAAATAATTTTGCTGAGATTAAAAGCAATGTATTCAAGCGTGTTAGCAAAGAAAACCTTCACAATTTGGTATACTATGGTGAGTTTGTTTATATTTTATCAATCTGAATCATTTGAACAGGTGGAACTCCCTTGTTATTTCCTTTGTGTTGCATTGCCTTTTAGTGAGTGACTGCATTGGGGTGCCTCTTTTTCTATTCACATTATAGGTACTGATTGTTAATTGAAATTGCTGATACACAACTATATTTCGGCTAGGAATTTAATATTAATGGTATTTATGGACAAAATACATGAAATATACACATTGCTGACTTTAGCCTTGATTTCTTGCATGAGATGATTGTGAAATAGAAAATCAAGCTGCTTGCACCTAATGTTGGTGATAATGAATTGGCCAACATTTTGTGATCGTCCTAGAGGATGATGTGCTTCCAGATAGATAATATGTTTTTGTACTTGTTTGATGTGGTGAAATATTTAAGTACCAAAAATCATTATTCCAAATGATGCAATGTTCTATTTAAACATCCTGAATTGTACCACGTTGGAAGTGGGAGGACGATTGTATTAAGGCAAGATGAGTCCATAGGTATTAAATTGACCTAAGCATTTTCGGTCATGTGTTTTAGGGCTTTAGGTTATTCGACCAATGGCCTGATTGATCCAGGTTGTGACAAATATGTGGACCTAGTACTAGGTAAGGTGAGGGGACCGAAGTAGGAAGGAACTACCCACGGTGGATAGGGCTGGAGGCACTTCAAGTCTTTACTTTTCTATTTTCCAACAAAATTTCTTGTTTGTTTGATGAACTGCTGTGGTATATTGTTGAAATAGCTTCGAAAATTGTATTGAGTTCTAAGTAAGAGTTACTTACTTCTCTTTATATTCTAACACTGATGATCAGATATAATAGAGAGATTCCACATCACAGCTTTTGTGCTGTTTGTGCTAGCTCAGAATATCTTGGAGGCTGAGGGACCCTGGTTTGAGAGTTTTATTAGTGTAAGTTGCATCCTCCATTGGCAAACATGGTTTTCTTCTCATGACTATTGTTCATATCGAAGAGTTTATCTCAATCATTGTATAAGCTACCAATAACTTTTACCATGTTCCAGAATGCCCTTCTGGTTTACATGTGTGAAGTGCTTGTTGATGCAATCAAGCATTCGTTCCTGGCAAAGTTCAATGAAATAAAGCCCAATGCATACTCAGAGTTTTTGGAAGACCTTTGTGAGCAGGTAAATCTAGTTGGTATTTGGTTATTGTTTTTCACATTTTAAGATATTTTGGCTTAATGTGCTTCCAGGCTATTGATTTTTAACTTCTTGTAGTGAAGTTCCTTTATAGTGCCTGGAAAATATAGACATGGGAAATGGTCACTACAGAAACTTTTACAGGCATTTTCATAGAGCACAATAATACAATCATACTTGGACTATGTACATAAGCACCACATAATACAATCACATTCTGACACAGAAAATTTATGCAACGCAATCTATGATCATCATATACATAAGCGCAGTATTTATATATACAGATAGCATTTTGTATGTATTGCCAATGTTCAGTACCTTTTGAAGCCTTGTATAGATAAGTAACCTATGTATACTGTCAGTAACATAAATAAGTTTACATGGTCTAAGAGTCCCAATATTCCAATATTCAGTACATTTCGAAGCCTTGTATAGATAAGTAATCTCTGTGTATTGTCAGCAACATAAATAAGTTTAGATAGTCCAAGAGCCCCAATATTTTTTGAAGCGCGGGTGTCTAACATAGGCATAACAAGCATTTAAAGTATACATGATTCATAAGAATAACATGTATTTTTAAGTATCTGACGCTGGTAATGGTGTACTGAATAGAAATTTATTCAAGTATCTTTTCTGTTCTGAACAGTGATCTATTCAGAGTACATTTTCAACTTCTTTCTGTTCTGTTAACTTGAGCGTATGTGTACCATATGCTACCATTTTACAGATTTTGCTCTCATAGTTTATATCAAAAAGTAGTTTGAGGATGAGTCTTGGTATAGTGGCAAGGTTGCTCCTTTGCAACTTTTGTCTAATGTTTGAGTCACTAAAACAGTATATTCGCTTGCAGGAATGTTGCTATACGCATTGACCCTTTCCACACTCTGCATAAGTAGAAGGCTCATGTACTAGGCCACCCTGTTTTTTAGTTTGAGCTGTAGAAACTTAGGAAGTAACTGAATAGCAGCCTTTAACAATGTGAATCCCCACACCACATGACTAAAAATTTTCATTTTCCAAAGTTCTTTTGATAGCCAAAACTATTTGGTTTCATTTCATGTCTGCTCTAATAGACATGTTTCAGTGGTATAAACTATGCACAAAAAGACTCAAATCTGAAAATATAAAGCAGTGGTACTAACAAGTAACAACTTTAGTAGGTTTTGATTTCTTGATGGCTTTTGAAATCAACGGATAAATGTCTGAGATATCAGCTTCAGTTTCATTTTGACGGGCAATCTAACCTTCATGTTAGGGTTCTTGGTTAAGCAAATCATCTAAAAGAATCTAATCAATCAAGTGTAACAATGGTTGAAGTAAACAAGACTTACTATATATCTAACTGGATACATCTAGCATATATAATCTTTGTTCAATTAGTTCTACTACTGTCACTTTAAATCTCAACTTTAGCATTGCATAAATTATATACTGAGGAGATATAAATTTAGTAAACATATTAATTTATAGAATAAGCACAGCCATAAGAATTCAGTGTAATTTGAATTTAATCACATCAGACTATGGGCACAAACTTGACTATTTCTGATTCCATGGTATTTTCTTGTTTATATTAATTATCATACAATAGGACCTCTTGCTTGGGAGGAGTCCTAATAATTTTACTTCTTTACCCTTTTTTGAACAGTGTTTTTGTATGTATCTGTAAGTTCCTTGGATCAGATCAAAATCTGTCAATTTTGGGCAATAGAAGAACTTCAGATGGAATTTTACACCAGACCTAACTTTAGTAGACAACCATTTTGCTTGTAAATGTAGCTTTCTACACAGGTGTCAAATGGAACAAGTAGCCAATTGCTTAAAGATTTGGCTCTAATTGGAAGCGAGTGATTAATGTGGTAGAAACCTCTAATTTTGAAAGGGGACTTTTATTAGTAGAATGATTACTTACCTCATTTCATGTTTCTGCGAGAATCTTCCTTTTTCTCGTCAGCAATGCATGTGTTATTGCTAGTTTGTTTACATTGGTGCTTGCCTACTTAATCAAATTGCTTTTAGGTTTATAGAAATTGTATTGCTCATTGCATGATATCATCTCGTGATTTACATCGTCAGACTCTGAATGAGAAGCCCGATGAAGGACGCAAAGATCTTACTTTCATACCTCTCGCGCCAGCCTGCGTGGTAGGTTAAGAGCACTGGTTTTCATGTACAACCATTGTTTATTGTGATTGTCGACTGAGAACAACTTTTGTAACTTGGTTTAGGTCATCAGAGTACTGACGCCAGTTTATGCTCACCTTCTTCCTTCTGGACCGCTCCCATGGAGGTTAGTATGGATCCTCTTCTTGTCAAGCCTGACCTATATCATGCTTGCAATTTGGAAGATTCTAGTTGGATTGAGCCTGCGCCGTCTTGCCACTTGGTACATCAAGCTCCGCCGTGACAGAAAACAGCACATGGACTAACTTCTTCTTTGCTCGATTCATGCTACGAGGGATCATCGAGTTGTCTATAGTCCGCGGCTGATGAGCGTGCAATTAAAAGGTGCAACTCTCATCATTCTCGACAAGTGCAGATACACGAGTCAGCAGCTTCTTTCCCTTTTATTGAGCTTACTAGAGCAGTCCTCACTGCAACTTTAACAAATTTTGCTTGTATATGCTTCTGATCCTTTTCTACCACATCTGATCCTCTGATGGATTCAAGAAACTATTGCCTCCGTATATTTTACAGATGGGAGTATCATAACACCTCTCTCCGAATTTAAAGGATGCTACAACTATTTAGGGTGTCGTTCCAATGGCTTTATCTAGTTGTATGCAAATGTACAGGTGAGTAAAAACTCGAGTGTTGCTTCAATGACTAGCATTTGAAATGGGTTCCTTTGGTCTGCTAGGATTGGGCTCCATTACTTTCCTTCCCTTCAAGAGTTCTATTTATCTTAGCACTACTCTTTCTCGATCCTCTTTTTCATTTTTCTTTTTCCTATCTCAACTCCTATTTCTTCAGTGTCAACCTTCTACAAACATGTTGAGCCACGTTTACTTGTGCCAAAACTGTACTAATCCCATAATTGGGATTTGGAAATTTGAGTACACAATTGTAGTTTCATCTGTACAACCATACAACCCTTCGGATCGCCAGTTTTATCCTTCGTACACAAAAACAAATCAACGAATGTCATGCATGGGGGATCCATCGATCCCTTCTCTTTTTGCACTGTATTATACCCTTACACTGCCCCCTCGGGGACATCAGTAAAGAAAATGAATGTGTTGCTGCCGCGACAAAAGTCATGTCCGTCAAAGCTCGCTCTCTCCCAAGGCGACTCCTGTCAGTACACCATCTGGCCGGCCGGCATCACTGATGTCCCGCACCTGGCGCAGAAGAACAGCGGGGGCACCGGCTCGCCGTCGCCGATGCCGGCGCACCGCGTGTGGTGCCACATGTCGCACGCGTCGCAGGCCACCATGCGCTCCCCGTCGTCGTCCCGCGCCCCGCAGGCGCACCCCACGGACCACGTGTCCGCGCCGCCCTCGTACCTCAACACTGAGTCCATGTCCGTGCCGTCCCCGCGCACCCACACCAGCGCCCCGGACTCCGCCCCGCCCAGCAGCACCGGCTCCCAGTCCTTCCCCTCCACCCCCTCCATCTCCTCCACCCTGAACCCCTCCATCACGCAGTACGTGTCCCGCATCGCCCGCTCTGCCTCCGCTCTCAGCTCCCCCACCGACGCCGTCGCCTCCACCACTACCACCTCCGGCGGCGGCAGTGCCCGCGTCAGCTCCTCCAGCTCCTCCTGATTCGGAACCCACATGACCAGGAACCGGAGCCGGTCGTCCACGTCGTCCTGCAGTCCCCACTGCTTTACCCAGTGCTTGGCGTCCAGCACCTTTCCCGCCGCCTCTGGCTGCGCCGCCAACATGCTCCGGTACACTGTCAGAAGGTCCCTCTCCACCTGCAGAGCGCCCGGCCATGCCGGTCTAGCGACCACTACTACATCCTCGTTCTGCTCCGTCTTTGCTGCTGCTGCCGCCACCGCCGCCGCAGGCGCAGGAGATGGGAACTCCTCCAGGCTGAACTCAAGCACCCTGCTGGTGGGATTTGAGGAGCGGCGCACAAGATGGTCGCCCACGATGCAATCGCCGAGGGACTTCAGCACAAAATCAAGGAGGCCAGTGTCACCGATCGTGAGCCGCGCGGCCTCGCGGACCTCCTGCCGTGTCATCTTCCGTCCGTGCCGTTTGAGGGCGTCCACGATGACCTGAGCAGAGGAGTGGAGCCTCCGCAGCGGCCATCGGCTCTGCAACTCGGCCGCGACCTTGGTGAAGTCGCGGTATCCCTTCCTCACGGCCTTTTTCATCGCCCTCCTCGGTAATGGCGCGGGGGAGGGCGATGGTGGAAGCGGCATTGTTTGTGCTGTCGGCCAGTGCTTCAGCTCGAGGAGGAAGCGGACGAAGTCGCGGACGGTGACGAGTGGCTTAGTGTCGCGGTCGGGCAAATGGAGGTTGCGGTAGGCGACTGCGACGCGGCGAAGCTCGCGGCTTTGACCGGTGTTGGCGAGGACGACGATCAGTTCCTCGATGCGGAGCGACGACAGGACGCGAAGGGCTCGGTCGTAGGCCTCTTGAGTGACGCCGTAGCTTCCCTTAAAGAAGTGGTAGCCCCAGCGGGAGAACCAGGACGCGCCATGGGCCACGCCGAGGAGGAGACGGAGGTCCATGAATGCCTTGCGCGACACGTCCTCCACCGACACTGCCCTGGCACGCAGCAGAGTCCACGCAAGGTAAATTGAGCAAAGTGGCAAACGGCAGGGCCAATACGACAGATGAACGTGCTCATCAAGTTACCGGGCGCGGAGGGCGGTGCAGAGACGGTCGAAGAGGTCCATGAAGTCGCGACCGGAGATGAACTTGGAGCCGCCGTCGCGGCCGCTGACGAGGATGAGGTGGCCGAAGCCGTTGCAGTGGAGGAGGCCGTGGAGAAGGTGGCTGCGGCCGAAGAAGGCGTCGGGGTGGAGGGGCTTGTCCCAGTCGCCGTCGGCCGGGATGATCAAGTGGTAACGCCGCTTCGACACCAAGTGGTGGCTCCATCCTGCTATGCCAACCAAACACGCTTGAGAAGCAGCAACGACAACAACACCAGAAGCAATCTCTCCTCTAATTCCCGATTCCTAACACCAAAGAAGGCAAAGAAAGGTGCGGCCTTTTTCCAACATTGGGTTCCCCATGCCCCTGCTTCACTGTTCTGTTCTCCCCCTGTTTCGCTATTCCATTCTCACAGACTTCGTTATCTCTTCGATTAGGTTTGGGGGTTTGGAGGTGGTTATCATCTACAACGAGGCAAGAGAACGCTGATGAAGACGCTTGTAACAATTTGGCAAGAAAACCCTTATTGATGCAATATTGGGAATAGACAGAGCAGAGATTTGGTATTTCCTCTACAGAGGAAGCAGATGATGCTGTTAACACGCAGGGAATCAAGATGGAATGGCTAAAATTCTCGGTTTGGAACTTTGGAGAAGACGAAATCCCCGATTCGCAAAATTGCCAAGACCGATCAAAATGGGTTTAGCAAGAAGAAACGAGAGGGAAAACCCCTACAGAACAGAATCGTGATCACCCCATGGGAAACCCAATTGCTCCCAAGAACGAGAGAGGAACTCACCGCTGCAGCGGCAGTAGTCGCAGAAGGGGATGGGGGAGCGGCGGACGCACTCCTCGACGGTGTAGAGCGGCACCACCAGCCCGCTCTGCTCGTCCACCAGCAGCGTGCGCCACGTCGGCATTCCCGCCGTCGCCCGCTCCTCGATGTCGGCGCACTCTCGCACGAACCGTCGCACGTTGTCCCGGAACGCGCCGTAGAAGTCCGTCGGGCACCCCGGGTCCAGGAATGTGCGCAGCCCGTAGATCCTCGCCGATGACTTCCTCCTCCCCGTCGGGTCCGCCGCCACCAAAGCCATCGCTCGCCCCCGCCGCCGCCCCCTATTTGTATTTTGTATCTTCGTCTCTCGTCTCCCTCCTCTCTCGCTTCCCGCCGTCGGTAGCCTTCAACTACCTAGTCCCTAGCTACCAGTGCAAATACCAAATTGCCCTTGTGTTTTGAGGAGATCGACGAAGCTTGAGATGGAATAGGGTAAAAGTATAGGGTGTTTTAGGTAATTGAGCATAACAAACTATTGTCTCCCTCCACCTCGCAGGCGACCGACCGCCATTGCCTGCACGTGATCGGACGGCGGTCGTCCGATCTATTTGCAAGCTTTGGCTTCGATCACTGCCGTCGATTCACTCTAACTGTCTTCTCAGGGTACGTACGGGAACACGTGGTGGGCAGTTGCGGTTTCACAAATTTCTGTGTATATAAATACCATTAACTTATCATATCTAATTAAGTAGATGCAAACATGATTCCAATAAGCTATTGGGTATGAAATTGGTGAGCCCTGTTGAGTCAAATTGATGCGGATTGGGTCAGATTGGAGGATGGTTTTCGTTGCATTGAGTGCGTCTTGCTTTCAACCGCCGGCCCACCAAAAGATAAGTGGGCCTCCAATTGGGCCCAAGAAACGTCGTGTTCCCGCCGGAGGTCCTCTGTATAGATGTAAACGAGAATCGAGTGCTTCTTGCCTTGCACCGCCGGCCCCTTTCATCCCTCCTCCTCCGTCTCCGAATCCGCGTCTAGCCCTAATCTTGGATAAGAAGCCTTCCGCCGATCTGAAGCACTTTCATCTTGATTTCTTGATTGGGTTTCGCTGAGATATGGGTCCTGCAAGTACCCTATCTTGCCTTATGAGTTTCCTTATGTAGGTTGTGCGATCTTTTTCTCGGCCATTCGCTCAGGATTTATGAATTCAATTAACGCCGTAGGTTTTGTTGATTGGTCCCTACTGCTCAATTGATACAGAGTTTTGATCTATTCTTGTTTTCTTGATCGATTTGTTGTGCAGGTTCGTGCAGGAGGATTTTTCGTTCTGGAAGTGTGAGGAGGACATGATACATCCGCAATTACATGGGACAAAATGTGTGTTCTGCTTGTTACCTCTCTTACCTTATTGTTTTGGTAACTTGTGCGACCTTTTCTTTTAATTCTTTAGATCAAATGCCGTATAAACTTTGGAGAGTTCTATCAGAAGTCATATCATACAATGCAGAGTTTTGTATATTCAGTTTACTTCAAATGCCATTTATGTCAGACTTAGATTATTTGATATTAAAGATGCATTTCATGTATTATTTTCACTAGATCAGAACTTTTTTTTTTTGTGCAATAGTCTGTAGAAATAATCTCATTTATAGGACATTTGATTTTCATGTGGTAGTCTACAGCAGTAATCTCAATTTTCTAGTACAGCCTACTTTTTTGTGCAGTGGGTTAAGAAATGTTCTCATACCAAAAGCAACCAACTTTTCTTGCTAATGGTTTTCAAGCAAGCATTTTGTATGCATTCTTTGGGTTTGTTGGTCCTGAATGCACTTCAGCTACTGTCCATACAGCTACTGGGTATAATTATTTAGTTGGCAGCTACCTATCTTATGATATGGTATGTTCTTGAACCTGGGTCGATGTCAATGCAGATTGGCATGTTAATGTGGATGACCTATTCAATCCACAGATAAGTATGTGCATAAAAGGTTTTCCATTAACAAGTTAAACCGGTGATATTCAGTGTATATTATCAGTGTAAGTGTATGTTGGTGAAACGATAGATATTTTCATATCTACCATACTAGTGTTTTTTATGGCATCATTATAAGCATTAATAGCAAAATTGAAGGATCATGCATATACAGAAGCATATAATTATTGAAATGTAAATTAGGTTGTTATACTGAATCAAAGTCTGGTTGGGTATAATTTAACAAGCTTGTAGCCAGATTCAAAAGGTACAATGGATCCTTACCCAACTCAGAGATGATTGTTTTTTTAGGAATTGATTGTGTTTTGACATTTTCATACAGATGAGGACCCTAGCTCTGTGGACAAGCAAACTCAACTGGATCATATTAGTTAAACCTGGTTTGTGGCGTTTAACGTCACCTGTGAATTATCACTTCATCACCATGAATTTGTATCGGGGCTTTGTTTCGGTCCAATTATTGACGTCCATGTGATAGCCCTTTCCCAGTGGATAAGCATTAAAACTTGGCTTACATTGGTTGAAGTTGTGCCTCTGGCGAGTTCTGAGCATGTATTTTCATCTACTCACAGACAAAGCTCCTGGATATCTGAAGAAGAATCTGGCATGGGAAATGTTGCCTCAGCATCACCTGCAGAGTCACAAGCTGTTTGTTCTGTCAAATTCTCCGGTTGATTCTTATGTTGCTTAAAATAAGGTGACATGGCCTATCGTTTGTGCTACATGAAATCAGTCAGTGTACCCTTTGAATTAGCTAAAGACGAGATCTGGCTCATCTGCAAATGGACGATAGAAAGATCTTCGTTGCGTCAGTTACGATTAGTAAGAATGATGGTGTTGTGAAAAATATGGATGAATCCTCAGAAAATATTTGAGTAATGTGGTGTTGTGAAAAATATGGATGAATCCTCAGAGTAATGGATTGACATTAGCATGTGGTGGTATCTCAGATAGTTTATTATGATGCACTTGTTCTTGGATTCTTGTGCGCACATCTCACTTCTGGTACATACTCTTTTCAGATGGTTTAGGATGCACTTGTTCTGTGATCAAGATGATCGGTTGGCTTTGATTGCCTGGTTGGCCGCGGCATCCTGTGCTGCCGCTTGTCTGGATGTAGAAGACCATTGGGATGGCCATCGATGATGATTGGCAAGTGAGGCATGTTCATTACTAGTTCCTACCACTCTTTTCTTTGCTGTTCATTACGCTTGCTAGTCGCCATGCCATTTTATTCAAGTCAATGTTCAAAGGCATATCTTTAACTTACTATTCTCAGATGAACCTTCTAATAAATGGTGCAGATTCATGTTGAACAGGTCAGTTTCGGTAGACACATCCAGTCAGTCAATGGTATTCTTTCATTTTCTGCATTAAATGTTATGCATCTCGAAGCAGGTAGATACCAGCTCATATTTGAACGACTCGAGCTCCTCGAGGAGGGAGGTGGGGCAGTATGGAGTCATGAGTGAGTCGAGACTGTGCACTGCTGCCTCCACCAGTGCTAACTTCTCATGATGAATATGCAGAGAATGGAATAGCCTTGTAAAATCTTGAGATATCTCGTCTTTACAAACAATGGAAGTGCTCTCGATACATGCATCCTATATCGTGGAAAGCCACAAAGTATCGTGACACTCAAAAGGAAAGGAAACCTTCCCGGATCTTCTTCAGGTACGAGTTGGTTCTCTCAGTTATATGTCTTTGTAAATTGATTTCATGGAACTTATGGGGGCTCATGTTTTTAAGAGGTTATCTGCAGAGAATCCACATCATTTCTACCATAGCACATGAAGCTCCTTGAGAATTCTACCGATGACAACTAAGGATTGAAATCTTATATCGTATCGGAGTTTCTAGCTTCGCTCGATACGATATGGTATTGTGTACTGAGCGATACGCCAAGGCGTATAGAACGGTACATCTAATTTAGGCGTAAAATTCTTCAAAAAATTTGAAAAAAAATAAGTTATGATAGGATTTTTAAGTTAGAAATAAATATAGTAATAAGTTTAGCAAAATCAATGTAAATTAGATAAGAATAGTATTACATATTTTTTTCGGACTTTGAGAAATAGTCTTGCGTAAGGTTTATATTTCGGTATGTTACGGATTGTTCTTCTGTAAATATTGAAATATCTATAGAAAAATCATTTAAATTGTTAGATTATTTTATTACAATATAAACTTTAAAATTTAAATGAATTAAATAATTATGTATAGATATACTTAATTGTTGATTCTACCATCAAAACGAACGATAGGTCTCCACGGGTGGTGAATCGGGGTCCTTTATCCTATATATATGTATATCAATATGATATGTTTGTTGGACTCAATCATGAAATTGATCCCACGACATAGTGTATTGATGCATCATATGTTATTGGTGCATCAATGTGGTAATGATCGTAGGTTGATTATCATGAATCACATTTGTTCGAGACGACTCTTGAGGCATATATTGGTGAATGTCAGAGCTTCCACTTTTGCTACTGATCTATTGCTTTGTATCATATTGTTGCTCAGAGAAGTATGACCAACTATCACCATACTGCTGTTAGCCGTATGATTCTCCATAATACGACGGTTGTGAATACGATAAGTTTCGTTTTGTGTCTACATCATGTAGGCTTTGTCGCATCTGCTCAAATTCATTCACTGTCTTTCCCTTTCCCTTTCGTGCATAAACTCGATCGGTACCTTATCGAGTTTCATAATCTGAATCTTGGGTGGCATGTGTAAAATATTGTTTCTCGATCCATGTGTAAAATACGTACCTCTTGATTAAAAAGTTATTTCTCTTAATGTTCTCAAATTAGTCTCGATTCAATTCACAAATCGTTGCTTTGTAGAGTTTAGGAGAGTGCAAATGTAAGAAAAAATGAGTTTGAGGTAGTTTAAGAGAGTGTGAGAGTGAACCGGAGTGAAATATGAGAGAATATGAATTTAAAAACCTATGAGGAAGGAGTCCAACGATCATTTTAATTGTTAGAGTATTGTTACAGATTGATAACGATCAATTTCAATCGTTACTGAGCTATGTCGAGCGATAATGGCCGAAATCAATCGTTATCAAATTGTGCTAGGCAGTAACGATCAAATTTTCAATTGTTATTACTCGATTTACCCCGATATCATTCGATACGATATGTTATTGAGCATTTCGTCCGGTAGCGAACGGTCCGTATATCGATATACTATCGGATCGATACGTATTGTCTATATCGAACGATATTATTTAAAATTAAAAATTGACGATAACATCCGAGCGATATATCTTTAGCAACCGTACAGCACAGATTGATAACGATCAATTTCAATCGTTACCGAGCTATGTCGAGCGATAATGACCGAAATCAATCGTTATCAAATTGTGCTAGACAGTAACGATCAAAATTTCAATTGTTATTACCCGATTTACCCCGATATCATTCGATACGATGTGTTATTGAGCATTTCGTCCGGTAGTGAACGGTCCGCATATCGATATACTATCGGATCAATGCGTATTGTCTATATCGAACGATATTATTCAAAATTAAAAATTGATGATAACATCCTAGCGATATATCTTTAGCAACCGTACAGGCAGACCTAAAGCAATCGTCTGCCGACAATACGAAGGTCGCTTCATAATTAATATATGGAATGAGGCCACGAAGTCCCTCTCTACGCGTCTAATTAACTTTCTGCTGGACACACGGAGAGCTCGTGTTTCATCTCTTTCGTTCTATTTTGTCGTATCAGTTATCTATTTTGTCTAATGTTTCATTCAAGTCTTTTGTTCTATTTTGTCGTATCAATTATCTATTTTGTCTAACGTTTTAAAGAGAAAAACTAGATTTGACTGAATCAGACAATAACACAACGGCATCGTGTTATATGGGGCCACGTGGGTGAAGCAAGATCCACGGGGATGTTGGTAGAATGTTGACATATTGAAATGGGGCCACCCACCATGCTTTGTTGCGTGGCGGTAGGATAAATAACCATCGAATCGTCGTCGATGCAGCGTGTGGCCTGGGCATTCCAAATGTTGCTTTGTCGGTGTGGCGGTACGACAAAGAACCATCAAATCGTCGATGCAGCGTGTGGCGTGGCATTCCAGATGTCAATAACTAGTAATCACCAAGCGACGGCCGCGGCTTCACACCCGGGTACGCATGGAAAACGAAGGCCGAGTCCATGTTCAACGTGGAATCACGCCGCAATCGACACATCCGTCACATTTCTCACCCCAAATAAAATCTTCTGCGCCCAGTAGGTTCTACAACTTTCTAGTGTTTAGATTAGGCCAAGTGACAGCAACGTTTCTCCTCTAGAATCAATCCTTTTGGAGCCCGTATTGTTCATCTACTTACCATCCC
This sequence comes from Musa itinerans, assembly GCA_001649415.1. Classification (NCBI taxonomy): domain Eukaryota; kingdom Viridiplantae; phylum Streptophyta; class Magnoliopsida; order Zingiberales; family Musaceae; genus Musa; species Musa itinerans. Next base: position 544,823 of record LVTN01000073.1, on the reverse strand, counting down.
CTGTTTGACCGTCAAACAAAAGATGGGGGTCGCCTGAGATCACAGAGGCATGCCTTTCTTTCCCCCCCTTCGTTCCCTGTGTTTGCCGTCAAGTATATCTATCGGAAGGAAAAGTAATTAAATCACACAGGCGTTGAGAGCCAAACATGTTCTTTTCTATTCTTCTTAACAAGTAACCAACAACATCCTAATGTATTTTGTACAAAATATCTGAGTCCTTTCACATACGACGTCGAAGAATGATCTCGATCTTGCCTCAACCAGTTGATGCTCACAAGGGCTTCTTGAGTCCCCTGAAATCCATGGTGTCAACGCATTCGTACGCCTCCCTGTGACCGTCCAATTGTTTGATGAGCTCGGTGGCCTTCTCCTTGGTTGCCTCGCTGCACCCCACCTGCAGCAGCAGCAGCAGTTTCTGAAAGGCACCTACTCGCAGCGCCTCCCGCAAGCATCTCCCCTTCCCTTCTCCTTCCTCTCCCTCGTTCCTGCACAGCTTCCACAGCGCCGACACGACCAGCTCCGTCGCCATGTCCGACACCCGGAACATCTTCTTCACCAGCACCGGCACCGTGAGCGCGTGTTGCCGGGCCTTCTCCCTGCCGCCCTCGCAGCTCAGCAGCCCGTCGAGCACCGCCAATGCCCTCTCGCTCATGCTCTTCTCCGGCTCCACCAGGGCCTCTACCAGCACGGGCACCAGCCCCAGATCGACTACCTGCGCTGCCGTCCTCTCGTCGTGGCTAACCATGTAGAAGATGGCCACCAGAGACGCCTTCGTGGCCTGAGGGAAGATGGGCTCCTTGACGAGCTTGGCCAGTGCTTCCACCAGCCCCTTCGTCCCGGCAACGGCGTCCACCTTCGCTCCGCCGGATGCGAGAAGCTGCTTCACCACCAACGCCGCGCTGAGCCTTGCAGCCAAATTCCCATGCGTCAAGATCCACACCAGGCACCCGAGCGACTCGGGCGATCCGATGTGCGAAGCGGCTTCCTCGTCCAGCGGCGACACCGTCGCCAGCGCTGCCAAGATTTCCTCCGAAACCTCTGCCGCCGAGCACTCCGAGGAGCCGCCGGCCACAGCACCGAACGTGGCGGCCAAAACCCGGCTCGCGCCGTTCGACGCGAAGCACCGCCGGTTCCGTTCGCTCTCCCTCGCCAAATTCGTGACCTTGGCCGCCATCTGCCTGCACCGCGCGTGGTCGCCTCGCTGGCCCGCGGCCGCGACCTCCGACAGGATGTCCACCACCTGGGTCCTGGTCACCGGAATCTTAGGCGTGGGTATCCTCTCGATCCCGTACCGCCGGTTCGCCACGCACCACTCCTGTATCATCTTTCGTATCGCGTGGTTGGGGAGGAGCCCTTCGGCGTTCCTCAGCTCCTGTTTGGTGACCGGGCACGTCGCGTTCCCCATCTCCAGCCAAGTCTCGATGCTCTGCCGGTCGTAGGTGATCCCGGTCGACGCCGTCACCGGGTCCTTCATCAGCTCCAGCGATATCGGGCATCGGAAGTGCGTCGGGACGGTGATCTCCTTATCGAGAACTCTCCTATCCAGCTTGGTCTTCAGGCCGGACTTGCGGTTTCTCCATGGAAAGGCCATGAACAGAGCTTGGTTTCTCGGTGGTGAAACGGGAAGTACAAGTATGCTCGAGAGAAGAAGCGGTCGTATTCTATATGAGATCGGAGGGAAGGGAAGGCAACGGGGGAGTATATATATTAGTGGATCGCCTGCGATGGAAGGGAGGGAAGCGTTCAAAGCGCGGGGCATTGGCGATTTGAACGTTGACCGTTGAAGATTTACCTAATCAATCGGGAGGTCTGACCCGGTTGACCACCGGCTCGAGGCTCGACCTATTAACTCGGTTCTAATTCAAATCGCTTAAAAAAACCAAAAACAAAAACAAAAACAAAAATCGAAATCGATGCGGTGTTTCTCTGCATATGGGAAACGCGTTCGGACGTGCAAGCAAAACGTTAGCAGCTCTCCATTCGTTTCCACATGCTTGCTTACTCTCTGTGTCTCCATGAACGCTTTCTCATCTGCCATTCCGAGTCGTCGGAGTTGTTGGCTACGTCGAGCACGGCATCGCAGTCTTCTTCGCCCCTTTGCAGGTCTTAGAATAGCGGCTGAAAGCGTCGTCGGACCACAGGCAACAGTGACCTCAAACAGTCACATCAAATCCATTAATTACAGCTTGAAATTAAGAACAGAGAAGAACGAGCCAAATCGATTTGACTATAACTCTCGATCGGTCCGAGTCCAACTAAAACATTTGGGTCTACTAAAATGAATCGCGACGAGCGATACAGAGTCAACAAGTTTACCATATCAAATGGTGCTCGGTCATAGTCTTCTCGTTCGACCCAACAACAGTTAGGTCTCTTCGCGTTACAGAGACGAAGAGGAGCAGTTTTAGGTGTAAGTACTTGGAAATGCATACTTACCTTCCACTTTAATACTGCAAAGTTAGCTCCCGATTGGGTTTTGATTTATCGATTCAGGTCAAATTTTATGAAGCAGAGGTTGACTGATGATTGATGATTACACACCTCGACATGCCATGAGACTTCCATCCTTGTTTAGATACCTCAGGCAAATAACTATCACACCTTTGCTATGGTGATCGACATGCAGAGTGTTTTTAGGTGACATATGGGATTATTAAGCTGTGCAAAATTCTTGATTTAAGTGTTGGGCTTAGAAAGGGCTTCTGATACAAGTATTTTATCTGATGTAGTTTCACTGCTCCTCCTCTCTGAATCTATTCATATTATTATGCCAGAAGATATGGATCTGTAATACATATAAATCCAATGAAATCCAAGATTAAAAAGGTATTTATTTGATCTGTTTGAAGAGGTCAAAGATCTTTGGGTTGCGCACTTCCAATCCGAAGAGTGTATCCGCGTGTAAAGAGGAGGAGGAGGAGCGCACACAGGCACCATGTCGGCCCTTGAGTCCGAGCGGCGACCGTGGGATGGAGGTCAGACGCAGCTCAAGCGACGCGCGATGGTGGACTTCTGACTTCATGGAGGCCGGTGTCGACGGAGATAGAGATGTCAGCAGACTGTGAGGTCGGTGTTTGAATGCTGCAGCTCATCGACAGAGACAACCCAGCTGTCGGAAGTTGGCACGTAGACTTGCTGTTCTTCCTCGTTAGTTTTCGACGTAGAATACGAGACTTGGCAAACAGAGAAACAAATGGAAACGCGAAGAAGAACAAGAAAGGAAAGGAAGGATGAAGGAGAAGTAAACGCGTGGAGGAAGCCAATCTATCAGCACTTCACATGGGCGGTGGGCGTAGATTGAGTTCAATTTGGACTTCCCCATCACCCGCCCGATCTCTCCATGCTTTTTTTTTTTTGGGTATTTGTGGCATGTTAGTTAGTACTGCTTCTAAATATGGATTAGATTGTGATCGTATGTAGATCACAATCGATCCGTAAACGAAGGATAATTATAAATTATCCTTTATAATTAATTATTTTAAATTAATTATAAACTGTCAAGAGAATAATAGTGTAAAATATTGATTATGAATCTGCACTGCTGCATTAATGATTAGTGTATCATAAACAGACAGGTTGGAGTGATTAATGCTGGCCAACAGCTCGCATGTGATCCGATTCCTTCGTATCATCTCTCTGACATGCGGATTATTATTACGGTCATGTTCGTCTCGTAAACGAGTTTTTGAATCCTGATTTGTTTAAGCTATTTATGGAATATGATAAGAACTATATCTATCTAATCAAGTCAGGAATAGATCCTCCATGATCACGCGTCACGTTCTCATCTTGGAAATGCTACCGATAGCCGAGTGCGATAGATACACAAGCAAACGAGTAAAGTGATGCAGCATAACACCTCATATTGCTAAAAAAGGCAAGTAATTTAAAGGGAACAACTAAGGGGAGGGAGTACAGACGTCACAGCTGACGAGGAATGGAAGAGAGCCACAACACGGGAAGTAGCAAAAGCAAAGCCAAACACAAAGTACACAAGAATGAACAGAGCTGAGAACAGGCGGTTCTCAAGTAGCAAAAGCAAAGCCAAACACAAAGTACACCAAGAATGAACAGAGCTGAGAACACGCAGTTCTCGTGACTGATTTTATCTTATCTTCCATCGGCTGAGGTGAAGGAATCCGCAAAGCCAGGTGGCCTCGTCGGTATGCTGGTCTGGGTGTTGTCCAAGCTTGCAAGGAATGATGATGTGGCTCCGTCGAAATGGCTGCTGTCGTCGAATGCCTGCCATTTCTTCAGTGCTTGGGGGAGTGACATGTCGAGGTCGATCCCGTAGCTGTCTTCTGAGTCGGGATCGGAGGGCTTCCACAGCTCCGCGAGCGATGCCAGGACGGTGACCGCGTGGCTCATATCCGGCCTCTGGTGAGGTTCTCTGGCACAGCAGTGGCCTGCAAGCTCTGCGACGGTGCTGATGCTCGCGAAGATCTCCTCGTCGAGGTCGATGGTTGGGTCTATGGCCTTTCGGAATGTGTCCTTGTTGAGTTGCATCCTGCGGAACCATGTAACCAGGTGCACACTTTCCTCCGGTTGGCTCTCGTCCAGTGCCTTCCGACCGGTGATCAGCTCCATCAGTATCACTCCGAAGCTATACACATCAGCTTTTGTGGTGACACGACCAGTCACTGCAAATATATACAGATTGATGAGTGCCTTCAACTTCCCGCAGACCAATAACAATGAAAACATCAAGAAATAGAGCCTCTTTCTTTGATCATCTTGCTGAGTCATTTTGAACAAAGATTATATTTTTTATTCTATTCCAAACCAACAATTCAATTGTGTGATCCAAGACCTAAGCAATCCAGATTTAGACAGACTAGACCTGTTGGCAGAACTCCTAATTCCAACTCGCATGAGATAGCAAATATAAGAAGCTATACTACAAAATCAGAACGAGAACTCGTTTATCATCAAAGAGTATAAAGAAATTCAAGAACTACAGTAAAGTCAGGCCTTGCAGCCAGCAATAAGCTGGAAGATTACAATAAAGTCAAAAGTCATCTGATGTGTTCCAAGTCATTGTGGATCGGAGCTTACATCAGTATATTGCCACCATAAACTTTGGCACAGGGATCACATTATTGAACTGCAAGGCGACTTACTAAGATGCTATCATGCTACATTTCTTTACCATCCTATGATCCAGGGTTTCAATTTTAGCCACCGATATCTAATAGAACAATCTCCTGATCCCAAATGAAAACTTCTTTTCTTAACTATTTGCTGCAAAGTTAAGATAATTGGCAAGAGACCAATTTGATATATATTAATTTACGACATTGATGCAGTTAGACTAATGTCTGCAACTAATACAGGAAGCTATAAGTCAGCGAACCGAGATTAGACTAAAAATTCAAAGGCCTATAAATCTTTAGCGTTAATAGTTAGCATTGACCGATGATGAGAAAGTTAAAATGCTGAACTACTTAATCAGGACTTAGAAGATTATATGGAGCAGATGGCACGACGAATCACATAGCATAATGCAGTCGCATGATACAGCATGGGAGTAGAGTGATAAGTTTGAGAATTACCAGCATACTCTGGAGCTAGATAACCAAAGGTACCAGCTAGCCTTGTTTCAACAGAACAACCTTTCCCATCTGGTGCAAGTCGGACAAGACCAAAATCTGCAACTTTAGCTTTCATGTCATCCCCAAGAAGGATGTTGGAAGGCTTAAGATCCCTGTGGATAAAGCTCTGATGCGCCAAATTGTGTAAATACTCCACACCCCTTGCCACATCCAGTGCAATGCTTAGCCTTTTTTTCCATTCCAAAGGCTTCAATCCTTCCTCCTTCCAGTCCAGAAGATGGCGACTCAGCGTCCCCTGAGGCATGTACTCATAGACCAACAGTCTCTCATTCCCGTCCAAACAGTAACCGAGAAGCGAGACCAAATTCCGGTGCCTGACCTTCGTGAGGACTGCAATCTCAGATTTGAATTCATTCAGACCCTTCGTCCCCATGACGCCTGTCTCCATCCTCTTGACTGCAATCTTGGTGCCATCATGGAGCTCACCCTTGTAGACCGTACCAAATCCACCGCGCCCCAGAATGTTCTCTTCGCTGAAATTGTTGGTCACATTCCTAAGAACCTGAATAGAGATCACCATATTCCCTGCATCAACTACATGAACATCACTCGGGCCACTACTCGCCTGGCTGTAAGATTCACTGGCAGTTGCACCACCGTTCATGCTTGAGCCAACGACGGTGATCTTCACCATGTCCTGGTCGGACCCCGAATGGCGTGGGTGTATCACTGTAGTGTTTGGACTCTGAACCCTCCCGGAATTCTGCAGCTTCTTCTTGTAATAGCAGAAACTCAACAGTCCAACAAGGCTGACACCGGCGACCACAGCGATCACAGAACCAGCAATCACACCTACAGAGCCAGAAGAAGCCTTCCCACTGCCGTTGTCGCTCGCATCAACAGACCCTGATGGATCTGAGTAGCTACCATTAGGAGCAGAACCAGAGTTCGAACCTGGCGGAGCAACATCCTTCCCCATATTCACATTCCCACCAGTCTTCACCAATACATTCTTGCTGAAGCTTGGAATTTTCCCCCAGAGCATGTTGTTGGACACGTCCAATTCCTTCAGCGACGTCAGATTGGTGAGCGTGGATGGAATTGTCCCCGTGAGATTATTATTCGGCAGCAGCAGCCTCTGCAACGAGGTGAACGCACTGAAATCAGGTGAGATCGTACCATTGAGGCCCATCCTCGAGAAATTGATCACAGTGATGTTGCCATCGGCATCACAGCTGATGCCCAGCCACCCGCAGGGGTCGTTCCCCTTCCAATTCTCTGCGAATCGTTTCGGGTAGCCGAAGCTTTTGGCGATGGATAGCAAGAGTGTGACTCGGTCGTCGCACTCCCCTGCTGACTTCAGACAAAAGCTCTCGCTTCCAGGGACGAGGTCTACAGTCACAGAATCCGGGAAGACGGGCACGGGCCCCTGCAGCAGGTTATTGGTGAGCGTAACCTTGGAAAGCGATTTCAGCTCGACCAAGGAGCGGGGAACGACGCCGGTGAGCTGATTATCCCGGAGCTCCAGATTGCGCAGGTTTGTGAGGGCGGAGAAGTCCGGGAGCGGCCCGGAGAAGTCGTTGGACTGGAGCCAGAGCTCCTCGACGGCGGTCATGTTCTCGACGAAGGCGATCCCGCCGTTGAGGCGGCTCGGTCCCGCCTGGTTGTTCAGCCAGAGCGAACGGAAGGGAGCCTCCGCGAAAGCTGAAGGGACGGGGCCAGAGAGGAGGTTGAAGGCAAGGCCGAGGTGGTCGAGACCGGGAAAGGCGGTGGCGAGGAAGTCCGGGAGGGGGCCAGAGACTTTGGCATTGTTGGCAGAGAAGTTGACGAGGGCGGCGGCGTCGCTGAGGCTGGCGGGAAGGGGCCACGCAGCGAGGGGGTTGTCGTCGAGGAACACGGCCTGGAGGGAGGAGAGGCCGGAGAAAAAGTCGGGGGGAATGGAGGAGAAGAGGTTGCCGTGGAAGAGGAGGACCTGCAGGGAGGCGAGGCCAGCGAGGGAAGGGAGCGGCCCGGCGAGGCGGTTGTTCTGGAGCTCAAGCCGGACGAGGGAGGTGAGGTTGCGGACGTCGGCAGGGAGGGAGCCGGAAAGGCTGCGGTTGCCGACCTGGATGGCCGTGACGCGGCCGTCGGAGCAGGCGACGCCGGCCCAGGAGGTGCAGGGGTCGGCGGAGGCGGACCAGTCGAGGGCCTTGTCAGCGCCGAGGGCGGTGGCGAGGACCTGCATTGACGCAAGGTCGCCAGGGTTTGTATCGGCCGCGCTCCTGGACGCGGCGCCGGCTAAAAGGAGCAGCAGCAGGATGTGAGCCGCCGTCGGGAGGAAAAGAGCTACGGGTCGATCGGCCATGGTTCGTCCGAGAAGGAAAGTTCTAGGGTTTCACAGAGGAGAGCAGCATAGAGAGAGAGAGAGAGAGAAGTAAGTGGATAGCACATGCATGGGGAAGGGGAGCGGGCCAGCTATGGCCACTGGAGTCTTGTGGGCTGCGATCTACGTGACGACCGCCATTGCTGGGGTTCGGCGCGTTGTTTCCTCCATTAAATGCGCCCGTCACGGCGTATTCATAATCATCTTCAGTGAACGGCCAAGATTCCACGATGGTCTTAAACCACCCGTTCCGTAGAGATATGACGGAAAACGGTGCATAATATTTAGTGATTGTAATCAGATAACGGAACCGTTACGCGCAAGCGATTGCGGAAAAGTCGAAAAGGCCGTCCCGCGACGACTGACTAGCGACTGACACGTGTCCGCATTGGATTCCTTCGAGTGGTATAAAAGGACAAGGAGATACTCCGATGGGTTTTCGTGTTCGAACTAATTTGAATGCGGGGGAAGACAGGTGGGTGGGTGGGTGGGTGGGTTGGGTGGGTTTGTTGCGTGTCCCAATTGGTTTAGTAGCTGTTGCCAGATTGTAGCCGAGTGCCGATCAGCTGTCTGGACCTCGTCAGGCTCAAGCGTCACCCACCGTCAAGACAATGACAGAGATGCGCTACGTGGATTTATTCTTGAAGCATGCCAAATGTCATCGAGTGATTGGCAGGTACGTTTTCTCTTATCAACCCGAAATACTATGAGGTATAATAACTTTATTTGCCGGGATCGACTTAAATTTAATGCCTGGCTGCTGTCCTGGAGCAGACATCAGAGCCCACCCAAAAAGGTGTGACTGTTGTGTTCGCAGAGAAGGTACCCGACGAACAGTCCCCTTTCATACCCATGCGATGGTTGGAGAGACAGCACGGGGCCACAGAGGACCCCACATGTCGAATACGGATAGGTCGGGCGACGACGGGGGAGGCGGGAGCTTCAACCCAAGGGAGTCGAGAGTTTGATCGATCTGCTGCAAGCATGATGGATTCTTCATGTTCTATGATGCAGCTTGCGACCTTTCACCGGAATCTCTGTTCAAGGTGGAATCTTGGCCAATGTTGGATCGACCTTCGTGAGAACATACTCCACAACGGAAGCCACATGCGTTGTTTGCATGCAGTCTCTCTTCTTATGCCAAACCGGGCTCCCAATTCCACCCACAGTAGCAAGCCTCTCTCTTCTTATGCCAAACCGGGCTCCCAATCACCCACAGCAGCAAGCAAGAGATTCCCATCCCCGTTTACAGGGACAACAAGCCCCTGTAAGAAGCAACGCAGTCGACGACGTCCACAGCTTCCCCGAACGCCATGGCCATCACATCACGGTAAAGCCGGCGTTCTTCGTCGCGGCTTCTCACGTCCCCAAAGTGGCCCACGTGTTCGCCTTCACGGTGTTCGTCTGGGTCCTCCACTTCCGCGGAGGCGCCGCCAGGCTGGGCTGCACAATCTCATCTTCAATGTACACGACTCCCCTTCCTCTTCCTGACATGCACGTTGACCTTTGCTTTCGTCTTCCTTGATAGGTGCATCCTCTTGTGATGTGTCCGGGGTTCAGTCTGGTCACTGGCGCAGGTATGTGTTCCGCATCACTTTGGAGCAATATCCATTGGTTTCTGTGGGACTCTTAACACTTGGTTTCTGCCATGAACAGGTATCATGGCCTATAATACAGTTGCGAAAGGGAAGAATGTACAGAAGTTTGCGCACATGATGCTTCGACTAGTTGCAGTGGCTCTCGGAGTATTCGGAATCTAAGCTGCCTTCGAGTACCACAGAGCAAACACCGCACTCACGGTTGGGCATGTTCACCATCTGCTTGTTCGGCCTGCAGGTTCTTCTTCTTCCTCCTTGCGTCAGAAGCTAATTCTCCCGTAAAAGGGCCATGAAAGCTCACCAAGAAGGCTACTTCGCTAACATGCATGCGTGCAGTGGCTGTTCGGGTTCGTGAACTTTTGGTTCCCGAAAGCGTCGCCGCCGACGAGAACCCTGCTGGTCTCGTTGCACGCTTCGGCTGGAATGGCGATCTTTCCGTTGACGCTGTGCAGCGCGGAGCCGGGGCTTGCGCAGATGGACGCGGCGCCGGGGACGGAGGCTCATTTGGTCAACTTCGCCGGCCTCTTTATCCGTCTCTTTGCGGTGACTGTGAGCATCGTTGTAGCCCTTCGCGGGGTATCCATTTGAACCATGGCATGGTTTCCTTCCTTACTTCTTCATCTTTGTCATCATCAATAATGCAGATTCATTGCCGTCAACCATTTCTCATGGCAAATAGAGAGGAACTATCACACTGACTTAGATTGCACAATCTGTGGCTGTGACATCTATGTGATCCTTTTCTTGTGGATCAACTTTCAGCTGCAGAGTCCAAAACCATGCACATCAGTCTTGGAGAATGGTTTGCATCATTTCAATGAGTGGAGTGAAGCACACACAACAAAATCTGCCACTGAATGGGGTCAATAGAGCAACCAATTCAGAAAGGAATCATATGGGACATTGATAATGACACAAACTGGCCATTCCATGGCTTTTTATGATTGGCCAGCTTCATCTTTGTCCTCCAATCTGTAGAAGCCATATCGATGGAAAAGGAGAATGACAGGGCATGGATGAAAAGAAAACTATGGTAATAGAACAATTAAATCCTTATATACCATATTAATGAAGCACACATTTATGTCACTGTCTCTTCCACATATGAAAGCAACTAAACGATATGGAGAATCTACTTTCATCCTGCCACTGCCTCGCCATATGATCAACACTGTGACCACAACGTATTGCGCATTGTGGTGTGACCTTCACATCTCAGTTTCTTCCTCCAGGGATACTCTTGATTTTGAATGAAGGCATACACACGCATGAACTGCTTGCTGCGAAAGCTATGGTTCCTGGGTGTACAGTGGTCAATATGACAGGACTCTTAAAGAACTGCTTACTATTTATCTACTTGCAGCTCTGAGCAAGAAACCCAGAGCTACTGTTGGCAATCATGCAGAGTGATGCAGAGCCACTGTTGCTTGGGCTACAATTCCCATCTCTTGATGTGCAAGTAACAGCATATATTTCCTTGCAAGTGATATGGAGATGGAAGGTGCCAAGAGGAGTCGAGCACTTTTCTACCTCCACCACAACTTCTTCACCCAAAAGAAGAGGACACATAAGGTGACATATCCCTTCGCTATTTCTGCATCCACATGCCTTTTGGTCTGCCAGCCCAAACACTGCTTTCCATAATTAGGCATTACCAGATGCCATCATATATGCCCACCTCGCATCATTCTCATCTCCCCTCCTCTATCTTCCTCTCCTCGCACCGGAAGGAGAACTTGAGCCATGAAGCCATTCCCCCACGGAGAAGTGCTGAGGTTACCTCTAGCTCCTTGCTCGGTATGCCCACGTTATCTACCACATATGCATGATAGTTTCTCCAAATTTTGATCTTGTTCTGCTAGAGTTTTGGGATTTTATGATGCCTTATTAGATTTAATTTGTGTATCTCGATTCCCTTGATAACCAGTAGCATCAGAACTGTTCGACAGAAGGACATGGAAGCATATGATAGGCCTGTCGAAGTTCACCGACGGTTCTACTTGTGCATGCAGCTGAAGGAGAGCTAAATCCTTGCTCGCCATCTCTATTAGGCCTAAACACGAATGGTTCCGACACAGAAGCATCGGTAGAAGTATTTGAAGTCAGCAGTCAAGTGGCTTCTAACATGTGGACCCAAGAGTCTTCTTCTTCTTCCCCCAGCAAGGAGGACTCACCCATCTCCCTCGACCTCTCCCTCACCCTCACCCTCAATGCAGATTCCACAGCGCCGGCGGTCGTCTCGCTGTCGAGCACAAGCGAAAGCAGCAGCGAGTCGCAAGCCTTTCCCCCGCCCGACTTCCGGAGAGTCTTCTCCTGCAACTACTGCCAACGCAAGTTCTTCAGTTCCCAAGCCCTGGGCGGCCATCAGAACGCTCACAAGCGGGAACGAACGCTTGCAAAGCGGGCACTTAGATTGGACGCAGCTCGACACAGTTATCCTAGCATTGCATCTTTGCCCCTCCATGGCTCTGCTCTCCATTCACTAGCCATTAAGGCGCATTCATCAGCGCATCAGAGCATGGTGAAGTGGAGGGGGAGCCAAGGCGGTATGCTCTTTGGGAGAGGCTTGCTTGAGCCAAGGCAAGTGGTTGTGGAAGATGAGGATGTGGGTTTTCAGTGGCCTGGAAGCTTTGGGCCAATGACAGATTCAAGGTTTGAGCGAATTGGGAGCTCAGATTTGGTAGCAGTGGATCACCAGCCAGTAGAGGATCCTGATCTTACTCTCAGGCTCTAAGTGTTCGAGGCTGGCATTTTTGCTTGACGGTGTTGTAGAACGAACACATTGTTTTTCTTGATGTCATGCAGTGAGGAATGTGATGGTTTGTAAGCTTCTTGTTGCATTATCTTCTGCTTAGGAATGTGATGTATTGCTTCTACAAATCCAGTGAAGTTGCATGTTTCTTTAGATTTGTAGCTGAGATTAGAATCGATGGTTGGCTTATCCTATCACATGAAGGACTGAGAACAGTTTCATTTCCCAGAACAAAGACAGTAGTCATCTTGTTTTCTTCAGCACTGGACTTGAATTCTGCACCGATAAACTAATATCAGATATTAGCAGACTTTATTGTTGGCTGACTGCAAATACCAAAGTTTCTGTCACCAAAAGATAGGAGACATAAATCTGAAACAAACCCAATTCAGCAACTCTCATTTAATTTGCAGGTGTTACTATTTGGTCATTATTTTCTGTATATTCTTTTATTGTTCAATCATTTCCGGAGCCAATACCATATTTGTAAGAAACTTATAAAATGATAACAAATAAGATTTTTCTAACCGTACGAGAAAATCTCTCTATTCGGTTGAGGGGAAATCCTCCATCTCAATCTGTTGAGGGGAAATCCTCAATCTCAATCTGTATAAATAGAGAGAGAACATATCAATACTATATAGCTTCTTCAATAATTCTTCATTCTTCTATCGTTTCTAACAATAAACACAATTAGATATGTCTGGACATTAATAAGATTGGAAGTCAATGTTTGCTCGATACAATTATCATAAAATCATAGGATAAGCCTACAAACGTTCTGCATAATTTTTCAGTGATTTGGTGGAGAATTTAAAGAACAAGACATTAAAAAAAGGTTTAAAATTTTTAAATTTTAAATCAGAAACAATCAAGTTTGACATGTGATAAAAAAGTCAGAGATTATTATTATAAGTAATCTTTTTGTCATTGTTGATCCAAAACAAAAAATTATAATTCCTAATTCTGAATCGATGTGAAATTAAATGTGCTTATTAGTTATTAATCTAACTTTATACTATTTTTAAGATGAATGGTGAATTCTGAGTCGGAGCTCAAAGGTGTTCACAAATAGCTGCGAGTCCACATTTCTTCCCAACTCACCGAGTCCAACCCGAACTCGGTTTACCACTGAGCTGTCCGCGTCTGGTTCACGATCACCATCACGGCCTGCTCCACTTCCCACGCGTTATTCCCAGCCGTCGATTGGAAAGTCAAACGGGTCCCCGTAACGCACGCCCCGCCGTGGCATTCTCGTAATTAGCGTGCCAGACCGACGTACGCGTCTTGAGCTACGCGGACACCATCTCCTTGTCTGCGCCGGTTCAGGAGACCCTCTTTGCCACCTATCACGGTGAAGCGGCCCCCACATTGACTAATGACCACTGACGTCACGCCATCGCAGATTTCTAGGGAAATGGTGTTCCTTGTCTTGGGCAAGACAGATAGGACGGGGCTGCAGGCCGAATTCGGTATGATATCCCTCTGACTACATGATAATAGCCCATTGCTCGGTCCCGTTCGACGGTCCCCGGTCGCACGCGACCTCCATCGAACGCATCACTAAACTTATCTTGCGGATCACTTGACACGAATAATTAAAAGGATAAAACAAAAGGGCAAAGAACGGGGCCGCGTTGCAGTCCAAGACCGGAGTCGGCGACGTTGGCCACACCAACGAGGGAGAAGAAGGACGGGCGAGCGAGCGAGAGGGAGAGAGCTCGTAGGCGGCCGCGGTGAAGGTGATCGCGAAACCCTCAAAACCCTATCTATTACGGTACTCCTTTCCGTAACCCTCGCCGTTTCTCCTCCTCCGATCTTTCTTTCCTCGCCATGTTCGCCGAATCCGATCCCCTCAAGGACTCCACTCCGAATCCCCAGCCCACCCTTCCCAGCCGTAACCCTCTCGATCTTGAGGCCTCGCCGGCGAAGCCCCACCTTTTCCGGGACGCCGCCGCCGAGTCGCCACCCACCAAGCCCGGCGCATCCTCCGCCCCCCAGGAGCTCACCCTCAGCTACCTTTGCGACAACAATAAGCTCGGAGCCTCCGCCGCCCAGGAAAAGGAGGGCCGTAGCGCCGATCTTTTTGTTTCCCTTGAGAAATCCCGGTTGAAGGGCAAGGAGATCGCGCCGGATCCCTCGGAAGATGAAGATCGTCGGTGCGTCGAGCGGGACTTCCTCCAATTGACCGGTGGCAAGCTGTCCGCGAAGAGGGAGGCGCCCGAGGGGTTCGGCGAGGGCGATGGCCGAGAGAAGAAGGTCAAGATCGAGACTCTGAACCTCTCCCTTGCCCCGCCCAACCTTTCCTTGTCGCTCAACTCTGCTATCCCGGCAACGAATGGGGCCGCCGCGGCTGCCACACCAGGAGTTCCTGTTTCGGTGGTTCCTCCGAAGACGACTTACAGTAACAGCATGCGAGCTGCAAATTCGGAGGATTATGCCCCCTCGCTCTCGTACTCGTGCTCCGTCCCATTCTCGCACAACCCCAGCTGCTCCCTGACGCGAAACTCCACCGAGAATTACGAGTTCTCAAGGGGGGAAAACGATAAGATTTGGTACGCTGGAGAGGGGACAAATGGGTCAGTTCATAGTAAGTTTAAGCCTGTGGGTGATGGCAATACCATCGCTTTTGTGAATCACAACAAAGAAGTCAACAACAGTCTGTACAGGGCCAATAGCTCTGACAATGTCTCGTTCTTCCCATCTGAATTGCCTGCAAGGCCTGTGAAAGTTAATGGTGTTGCGAGTTCAGATAGCGGGAGAAATGGCATGCTTACCAGGCCAGATAGGGTGTTGAGAGAAATAGTGTCCGAGTCGGTGCCTGTTATGGCACATTTGCTCCATGACTTTCCTAATGAATCGTTGGAAGCACTGAGAGAGTGTCTTAGGAATCTTATGGAAGTACCAGAGACGACGGATGAGTTTGCTAGCCTGCAGAGGAAACTAGAGAGGAGATCGGATCTTACGTTAGAGATCCTCTCGAAAGCACACAGGACACAGCTTGAAATTTTGGTTGCTATCAAAACTGGTATTGTATCCTATGTCTCAGGAAAGAGCCGTATCCCTACTAACGAGTTGGCTGAGATTTTCTTGCTCATGCGGTGCAGGAACGTGAATTGCAAGAGCGTACTGCCTGTTGATGACTGTGAATGTAAGATATGTTCCAACAATAAGGGGTTCTGTAACAGCTGCACGTGTCCTGTATGTTTGAAGTTTGATTGTGCTTTGAATACGTGCAGTTGGGTTGGTTGTGATGTTTGTTCTCATTGGTGCCATGCTGTTTGTGGCATTGAGAAGAATCTAATTAGACCTGGCCCAAGCTCGAAAGGACCTATAGGCATGACTGAGATGCAATTCCAGTGCCTGGGCTGTGGGCATGCTTCTGAGATGTTTGGATTTGTTAAAGAAGTATTTAATGAGTGTGCCAAGAATTGGGGTCCTGAGACATTGATGAAAGAGCTGGATTGTGTTACGAAAATCTTCCGTGCCAGTGAAGATTTTGAAGGAAAGGGGCTTCATGCAAAAGCTGAGGAGGTCCTCAACATGCTCATTAAAAAAGTAATCTCCCCCAAGGACGCATGTGCTAGCATGCTGCAGTTCTTCAAATGTGAGTTTCTTGACAATCTTTGCTTTACTTTTAATGTTAGTGCTTTTCTTGTCTTGTGGTTTCTTCAGTTTACTGTCTTATCTTGCTGCTGCTGTTGAATACCATCTATTATACTTGATTGTGAAGTTTGTGGCTTTCATGATGTTTGAAGTTAGTCCATAACCTGATGTTTGAAGTTTACTTTCATGGGTTCGCCAAGAAGGGTTCTCATTCCAAAAGTAAATTTGGCTTCAAATTAGTTGTTTGTCTCTGTAATTTGATTTCTTTGTAACTTATTTATAGGCAATCACTGCTTGTACGTGCTTTGAACCATGCTTCCACTCCCTCGATGAGTGGGCCTTACCCAATTTATATGTTGGGTGGACCGGTACTATATGACATAGGGGTTCTCTTTGTGAGTGATCCAGAGTGCTTGTGGTGGGTTCTACATGTATGTGCTAGTATGTGTTGCATTTCTCTTTTCATATTTGGGTGTTACCAAATCTTGCAAATAGTTCTTATGTGTGATGCAATAGATCGCTTTGTTGAGGTAGAAAAATAACTAAAATATTTTAGACATTTTTCTACCAATGTGTTGCTTAAAGATGATCTTCTGGATATCAGTATTTTCAAGTTGCTTGTTGCTTTAAGGTATATTTTACCATTTAGTTGTTATCATCTTATTATTTCAAGCTTGCATTTATTCTTTCCTCTTTATCCTCAGTTCCTATGGTCTAACTTTTTGGATGACTGAAACTGCCGACTTGTATCTTGATCCTCCATGAGCTTTTCATTTTCTCTGTCATCTTTCACTCTTGTTCCTGTTCATGAGACACTCTCTCGTAAAGGCAGTAGTGGCTTGTTTGCTTTGATGATTTTATTTGCTGGGGACATCTAACTAAATGCACAAGTAGTTATAGCCCATACTTCTATGCCCGGGTTGCTTGTAGAAGTTCAAAATCTTTCTTCACCCATTTGTGGATGGGCTTTATTATCAATAATTAATTTTCATTTCATCATGATTTAAATGCTTGATGAAGACTTTTTTATCTCCAAGTAAAATTGTGTTCTCAGCATATAGCTGGTTCTCAGAGGTCTCTCAAAGTTTTAGTATGTTTCAACAGAGATTGGACTAGTGCAAGAATCGAAATATGGTTATGGTGCTCAATTTAGTAATATGCATTTGCATTTTTAATCTAGTACAACATCAGGGAATTTCTGTTTTCTCTGTAGCTATACTACCATAAGTGGGATATTGATTTGGATGCTGATGGCAATGTGTTTGTTAAGATAAAACAGCAGAGATCAAGTGCTGAAATGGACATAAGTAAAAGGTCAAGTAGAACAGTTTATACGCGAATACTAACCCTAGTTCACTTATGTTGTCCTTATCGTTTTTATATATCATGGACACTTATCAGAAGAGTACACAGTGTATCACTTTCTATTTTGACCAGTATCTATATTACAAGAGATGCTTTGGTCATGCTTGATTGCTGTTGGATTTTTTTCATTTATCACCTTGGCAACTTGTCACAGAGGTCAGAAAATTTGATCACTAAGGTTGCTGTAGTTATCCTTTTATGTGGTTAAAATAGTACATAATTGTTGGATCTTATAATTATAAGAACAGACCTCAATATTCTTGAAAGAGTGATGCACGGGCAATGAGAAAAGTGATGGTGGATATTCCTTCTTGTGAAATATGAGAATAATAATATAAGTATTGCATAGAAAGCAAGAATGATCCACAAGTTCAGCAATGCAGGTTTATCATGAGATGTCTAATTTGAGGCTGATTGCTGATACATGAAAGTTCTTCATATATGTTTGTTTTGCAAAGAGAAGGTGTACATGTTCCAGACTGATTCCTAATTGGTCAACAAAGTCCAATATATGTTGTTTGTTGTATCTTTCGACCGCAAGCATGATGTGAAAAAAAAAAGTAATATAGTCTAGAAGAATGCTTATGAGATATTCCTTGAAGGTGAGCGATGGACAGATCATAATCTCAAGAATCAGACAGTAATAGGCATATAGTTTCTAAATAATATGTTGGACATGAATCTTCTGGTGGAAGAGCCTTTATGGAATTAGTTATAATACATGAATCTTCTGTCGCCCGGTTGAGTCAGACTCTGCATTAGAAGTTCTTATTTTGTGGCAGATAGCAAGTCTTACTTTGTAAAATGTAAAAGACAAGGTCAGAACAGAATAGTATTTTGTCTCTTCTATGACTAAATTTTTGCATTGCCAATTGCAACCATGAAGCAATTGTTGAGACGAATAAGACCATCATTTTTGGTCACCCTATAGATTCAGAAAGTCCCTGAACTTTCTGATCTGGCATAGCAAAATAATAACCTGCTTTATGATCATTGGATTTGTTGCCGTTCAAAAGATGTCCAATCTTTTTTTTCTGGTCAGCGCATTTCATCTGTTCTCCCATCACCAACAAGCTGAGAACTGATCTATAAGGTAGTCATAGTTATGGTTTTTTGAAGTGGTTACTGTAGCAATCATTATAAGTCCCTCGAATATTTTTCTTGTCTGACCATGCAATATTATTCTCTGTACTTTTGTATACTTCATCAGATGATTTAACTACAGTCCCAGTTCCTAACTAGGACTAGTGGTCTAAGGAAATATAGAGGGAGACCTGAAGTACTTTAATAAGACTGCTCTTAGATTGACTAGGGCTGGAAAATTGCATGTGACTACCCAAATATCTGGGATAATAAGGCGTGTTGTTGTTGTTTTTGATGATTTAAAAGTACTTTCTAGTATTGATTTTGGTGAGAATTTAGATGCTGTTACAAGCTCTTAACTGTAGGTCATCCAGATACGCGGATGGAACATATCTGGATGCTATGAGTGACCTGCATGCTATACCCTTCTTTTTATAACCCTCCTGAGGGATCCCATGAAAGTTGGGAATGAAGCATTTAACATGCACGGTTCAAGTCTTCAAATGGTCCTCCTTTCCTAGAAGACAAATCCTAATGTTACTCCAAACATCTGTGAAGTTTATTGATCATAGTAAATGGGAGAACTTCATCCTGGCATTGGTTATTCAGCTGCAAGTTCAACACAACTAGTCAACCTCAATATCACTGCAAGGGTTGCGAGTGCATACACACTGTCTGATTTATTTGCTGAGAAGATACGTTTTAGGTGGCCTTTCTTGCATTTTGCATTTTGAATGCAAAATTTTGGAGTCTGGACAAAAGATCAATGTCGATAGACACAACTAAAATGATCTCTTGAATAGAACTAACTTCTCTACATGAAATTTATATTCGATGGGCCAGCAAGTAGACCATCTGGATGTTGATGGCTGCAAAAAATGTTTGAGATGAAAAGTGATATTCTCGTCTGTTTAACTTGGTAACTTTTAATTAAATATTCATTGCTTTCTTATGGTCATTAAATCTTTTATATAAAATATAGTTAGTTATTGCTCGACTTTGTTGGTAATATCTTTTTGAGCACTTATCAGAGCATGACTCTATCAATGCCATTTAACTTGTCCAAATAGAAAGCTGTGTTGTTGTCTAATATACACGAAGTGGTCATACTTTCTAGGATATTATCATTTATTGACCATTTCTTGTACTACTACTTGTATAATTCTGTCTCATCTTTGGTTACTGTTGAAGCCAATTTCGCCCTGTTGCTGAGGGAGTCTGTTTTGCAATTAACATTACTAAATCTATGCTGTATTGTCTAATGGCAGGGATTCTCTTTTTGTGAACATCATTACCAATTTTGTGTTAATTTTAGCAAAAGCTGCCATACCAACATAAGAATTATACATGCACGGATGCACATGGGAAAATCTGCGTGGCATGGCATAGAGAGAAACAATATTATGTGTCTTCCTTAGTGTCTATGTAGTCTGAAATACATTGTTGTGCTACATGTAAAAATGATCTGTGCCTCCTGGAATTGTCGAGTGTTTGCGTTCAAGTATCTAGTGCTAGCTGTTGACTATGTTCAATTTTTCAGATGGAGTCACAGAGTTCTCCGTCACTGGAAGCTCCTCCAGTAACATACTTGCTCTAGCAACCCAGCATGTAGATACACCTCTTCCATCCGCGGCAGCCATCAATGTGGCAAAATCTACGATCAACTTCAGCCCCGCCACTGCCATGCTAGACAAACAGATGGATGCACTAAAAGCAGATGCCAAACCTTTTGCGTTCGAACCCCATTTCAGTTCGTCAAACGATGACGGATATAAGAGTTTGGAGACCATCGTGAAATGCAAAGAGGCAGAGGCGAAGCTCTTCCAGAAACTGGCAGATGATGCCAGGAGAGAAGTCGAGGGTTACCGCCAGATAGTACGTGCCAAGTCTGAGAAGTTGGAGGAAGAGTACGCCACCAAGATTGCAAAACTGTGCCTGCAGGAGACCGAAGAGAGGCGTAGGAACAAGCTGGAGGAACTGAAGTTTCTAGAGAACTCTCATTGCGATTATCAAAACATGAAGATGAGGATGCAAGCTGAGATTGCGAGTTTGCTGGAACGGATGGAAGCAACAAAGAAGATGTGGGTGTAGCTTGTGCTCTTTCGTCATCTGACGGAGATGCCTAGTTTGTATATTTTGATCTTGGATGATTTAAGCTTACAAAACAAGATCTCATCTGCAACAAATATACGGTATATTAAGTTCTTACTTGTTTTGGTGTATGCTTAAGTAGGCTTTGGAGATCCCCATCAGGGTTCAACTGCTTGATGTTTGCTCTCAGAACTTGTTTCATTGTTTGAATCTGTAATTTATGTACTTGTTCATTGTGCACTTTCATTGTGGTCATTCTGTGTTCAATTGTTCTGACAGTGAACTGAATCCAATGAACAGCTAAAACCAAATGCTACTTTTTTGAAGAAATAAGTCCTCAATTTGAAAACCATGTATATAAATATTGTGAGAGATGATGAAAACTAATGCTTAAAATAATGATCCAGGATAAAACACAGACCTAACAAGATTGACGTGATTGAGACACCTTTGTATGAGGTCCACAGGAGCCAAAAAAAAAAAAAAAAATTCAAAATTTCACTAAGTGAGAACAATAAAATAAAAGGAATAGAATTGTCTATTGAATTAGTGAAGACTCAACTTCAGAGTTCATTGTGCATTCTCTTTCTCTAGTCAGTACGTGTACCCATTCGAACAAATTTAAGAATTAAATATTATTAATTTTACGGGATATTTTGGAACCACAGGCAGCATGTTTCTCTTGCTATGTACTAAGTAATAAAAGAAATGAAGAAGTGCCATTTTCCTTTTAACCTTTTCCAGTGACTTGCCTCCAACCATGTCGAATGGAAGGACGAGCTTGCTTACCGATTGCAGTTGGTGCAGGAGCCAGGCACGAAGGTTGTCCTCTCACAAGGTGGCTCGGTGACCGTGGATGCTCCTCCCTGCCGATCAAAATTGCAAGATGTGAGAGAGAGAGAGAGTGTGCACGTGAATCAACAGTGTCTCCACTGATGCATAGCGAAGGTACAATGCACACAGCGCAGAGGGGGGCTGAGGATCGAGCGTTACCGCGTTGACAGCACTGTACGCTGACAACGAGTACACATCACAGTATAACTTGTGTCTACTGCAGAGGACAAGGTGGTCTCAGAAAAACAAGTCTTGGCTTCCCCACGTCACTGTCATTAATCAAAGAAAGGAAAGCATCATTTCTACATATACTATTTTCTGCTCCACGTCTTGTATTCACGCTTGAACTCATATCTGTTTCATGATTCATAAGAAGCATCAGATCTTTTTCTCATGCATACATCATATATCACGTCCTCGATTGACATCGACCCATGCACAGATGTGCGAGCAAATATTACTATCTAGTAAAAATAACTTGGAATTTACTATCTCCAAGTTCATTCATTTTTCTCCTTCTATTCTATCATTTCCAATCTGACATTATAAATATTATCCTTCTTCTATCATCACTGAAGTGAGTTAGGCCTTTGTCCAATGTGAGGTTGACAAGGCATGTGATCTGAGTCCCACATTCTACCTTGGTGGTGTTCCCCTTCACTTTCCTATTTGTACACATCTCCATGGCCCAGTAGCCCCTGTTGAACCCAAACCACAGCACCCCCCATGGTTCCCTGATCCCAATGGATAACAACTCCACCATTCAAGGCTCTGCTCTCTTTTCCTCATCCTCTCAGTCTCCATCCCATTGTAGGCACGTCTTTATGGCAGCTGTCTCAAAAGCAGCCAACCTTTTGCGTGCAGGCCAACAATGCTTCTCTCTCTCTCTCATGGAGCGCACAGAGCCGTAGATAATAAGCACAGAGAATGACCTCCAATCCTCGTGCCTTTGCTACCTCTTTATTAAACCCTCCATGCCCGCAGCATCAGGACAAAGACATCAATGGAGAGGCTTTGGAGGTTGGTGTCACAGGTCGGGGGGCTGGGAGTTGGAAGCCATGGTGGCCACCACGAAGGTCTTGATGGTCCCTAGGATTGGTAGACTAAGAACAGGTTCTCATTGAAGTGTGTTTATATCCTAAGCTTAAATTTTTATCATAAAAAAAGATCAGCCCAATGCAACACAAGCATGCGAAGCAAGTCCGAAATCAAAGGGAGAGTCAAACTTACACGGAAGTGCATGCGGTGTTCATCTGAGCCATTACTTCTTCTTCCTTGTGACCATCACCTTCTCTTTGCCAGATATCTCTCGTTGTTTGTTGAAGTCCAGATGAGATCAGATCAAGATGAGGCTGTGCATCATCTACAAGCACAAGAACAAGCAGTCAGACGCAGAGTGCAGCAGCTAAAGAGTAGGCTTACGCCAGGAGTTTCGAGTGTATATATGACTTCTTGAAGAACCGATGTATATGTTCTCAGTGAAAAAAGTATTATGCTGAGAAGCTAATTATAAAGGTTCATGGAACAAAATATACATCTGAATTGATAAATGTGATTTGAAGCCAAGGGTGAGAACAGAAAACTAATTAAGCATCTGATGGCATAATTAGAGCATTGGACTGTAAAGAAAATGGTTGGACATATACACTTGACAAAGTATTCATGGGTAGAGAATACTCACACTGGGAGATCAAATTAGTCTGATCCTTTGTAGGAAATCCTATAATTCTTTCCCCTGCATATTTTGGTGAAAAATACATGATCAAATCCACCTTGGTATCCAGTAGGTAATTCACACTGTCATATTGTACAAAAACTGCATGTTGACCATTTCTAACTGCAACTCATACATGTGTTTGATCGGAAGCTTCACATTGATCAATTAATCAAACACAACAAACTGAAATATTACCCACTTGATAAATCAATTAGTTCATTACAAAAATCGATCGAATCTAATAAAAAGTAGATTAAACTGATCACTTGTCTCCGAATATGTTTTGAGTTTCAGTTTACAAAATAGATAGTCATGCTCTAAGACAAAGCAAATCATTGTTGGTACATCATAGTGGATTTCCATACGATACAGAAGAAACTATCGGGTGGCTAAGTATCTTGCAACACATCCCTCATCAAATTTGGTACTTCTTTTAACTACAATTTCTTAGCTAACAGAGATTCCATTCTATGCTTCAACAGTGACGTGAAACACAGAAGTGCCAACAAGAGCAAGACTTTTGATCACCCAGGCCTTCAATGAAATAACCCTATATCTCTCTCTCTCTGCTCCCAATATAATGCCAGCACCGGCCCTCAGCTCGCTCCAACTCCTACACCTTAACCTTCCTCCTGCCCCAAGGTACATGAGAGAGAGAGAGAGAGATAGAGATAGACAGAGAGTTATGGACTCTATAAATAAGATAAACCACTGAGACAGAGAGACAGCCAGAGAAAGAGAACAAAGCCAGCTTAAGGTGAAAAGGAGAAGAACAGAGCAGAGACTAACAATCTTACAGAAGAGATGGCTTCTTCTTCTCCTCCTTTATTCTTCTACTACCTCCTCCTGTTGGGTTCCGCACTGTTCCTCACCAATGAGGCTACTGCTCTCACAGAAGTGCCCAACCTCACCACCCTCTCTTTTGAGGAAGGCTACACACAGCTATTTGGAGACTCCAACCTCATTCTTCATCAAGATGGCCAGACCGTCCACCTCTCCCTCGACCAGCGGACTGGTGTTTGCTGCTTACTTTCCCCTTCTCTTACTGTCTCTGTTCCTGCTTCATTGGCTCCATTTTCATCTACTCTACAAAGATATGCATGGATGTCCTTGTTAAACTGCCCATGGTTGTTTCCCTAGGTGCTGGATTTGCGTCACAAGGTCTTTATCTCCATGGATTCTTCAGTGCCTCCATCAAACTGCCTGCAGACTACGCTGCTGGAGTCGTTGTTGCCTTCTATGTATGCTGCTCTTTCCATAATAAGCTCATAATTCTTCCACTGTTTAGTGGTATTATTTCTCTTAACAGCACTTCCGGTTAAGCAAGCTTCTCTCAAGTTGCATTTTCAGCAAGTTTATCTAAAAAGATCTGTTCTTGCAATTGCAGAACATCACAAGCTTTTTTTGATGTCAATGTAGATGTCTAATGGAGATGTATTCGAGAAGACACATGATGAATTGGACTTCGAGTTCCTGGGGAACATAAGAGGCAGGGAATGGAGGGTTCAGACCAACGTTTATGGGAATGGGAGCACAGCAGTTGGTAGGGAAGAGAGATATGGGCTCTGGTTCGATCCTACGGAGGACTATCACCAATACTCCATCCTGTGGAGCAATGAGAGGATCATGTAAGGTTAAATGTGTATATATAACTCTACATATAGATAACTATTAGCTTCTCAGGATTTCTCTCTTCAATTTTATGTTAATGGCAGTCTACGTTCCTCATTATGACTTGTTATTGGAGTTATCTTCTTTTCTATTCTTTTCTTTTCCATTATGATTCGTCTTTCCAACTTTAAGCTGTGCAGAGAAATTTACAAAACAATTCAGTCTGCAATTTACTTTTCTCTCTCTCTCTCTCTCTCTAAATTTAAGTGCTTTTCTTCTTTGTTTTTTTCTTTGTCTTGTTTAGGATATTTTATGCCTAACAATTTTTAGTACTTGAACAGTTTATTAGTTAGCTTTACATGGTACAAGCAATATTATGGATGCTACTTGCTAAAAACTGCTTTACCTTTACTTTCTTATGCACATAAGATAAATTACTAGAGAACAGTAATGACATCAAAACCTAAATTCATGACTGCGAAATGGAAATCACATGCATTCCATACTTTTTTTTATTTTGATGCATGCTCCTACTGTTCATATAATAATAACTGGATACATATTTAATTAACTACATATGTTTCCAGACTGTAACATGACATTATCAAATATTCATTTTCTACAACAAATTTTACATTGAAAACATCCTCACAGCATTTGGTATGATGAAGGAAATTTACAGAGCTATGTATAAGTAGATGTATGTTGAATCATTTGGTGCTTTTCATCAGAGTTTGTAATTTTCTTGGCTAAAATCTTTAGTCCTCAACACATTTCAGTGCAGAGAAAACAAACACCAAAGGAAAAAGAGGACATGTAAATCCATTCTAATACATTTGAATGAAACCTACATGGAACCTATTGTTAGTAGACTTGCAGATGCATTGCCTACAAAAACTTCTAATATAAGTCCATAATTTTATCAAGTTCTTTCTGTTCCTTGGGCAGATTTAACATTGACAACACCCCCATCAGGGAGGTGGTGAGGACCCAAACCATGGGTGGTGACTTCCCTTCAAAGCCCATGTCACTCTATGCCACAATATGGGATGGCTCCACTTGGGCCACTTCGGGCGGCCGCTACAAGGTCAACTACAAATTCGCCCCTTATGTCGCCGAGTTCACCGACCTTGTCCTCCATGGCTGCGTCGTTGATCCCAGTAACCATAACACAACCTGCCTGGAATCTAATGCTGGAGTTTACAATGCTATGATGATATCAACGGATCAACGGGCGGTGATGGAGAGGTTCAGAAAGAAACACATGACCTACTCTTACTGTCATGATCGCATCCGTTACCCAACACCTTCTCCGGAGTGTACTCTCGGTCCTGAGACTGAGAGTTTCCTCATAACAGGCGAAGCAAGGTCCAGTTACCGCCACCACCATGGTAAGCGCAATGGCCGCAGCACAGTAGATGTAGCCCTTTGAGTCTAAGTGGTTATTTTTTGTGTGTCCCATGTATTCTAAGTATTCTAGTGATATAGAAAATTTATTTCATGTAGAGAGTCACATTGTCCAGAATGACATATGTATAACCTAGTCTGTCCAAGCTTGTTTTGGAGTCTGTCTAGCTCATCAGTGTTTTCCATTCTTATTTCCTTCCCTCTAATGTTTCTTGTTCTCTGTAGTGGTGCTAATGTACTACACCATGGGTTTGTTATCATAGAAGACTTGAGTTCGTTTTGATCATCTATAAATAGCACTATAACTATCGAGAAAATGGAATGGCAATATTAGCGTACCTTTAAGCGAATAAGATGTCTGTCCTCCATGTCATGTTTCCATCTGGAAACTGTGGAGATCTTGAATGTCTTCGGGTGCAGGCATATAAGACCTCTGATTGGTTGGAACTTGGACCAGCATGAGAGGACAAAGATGATGAGTGTGAATCTATATTGCTGTCTCCCGCGTCATTGAGTAAGAAAACAACTGTAGGCTGAAACAAGGGGAATACAGATCCTGACAACAGTTTTAGGAATTTATGGAACTTGAAATGCTTGAAATAAAAGTGCTTGTCAAATGATCTACTAAGGACAGAGAACTAATATTCTTTCCGCATCTTCCCCGACAACAAATGATCTACTAAGGACAGAGATCTTCTGAAACCATGTAGCAGCTAATGATCTGAGGCTATCAGGATTCATCATAACAAGGCGTAAATAAACTATCAATCCTATGCTCACATGCAGGGGCCATACAGAAAGGAAGACATTCTAGTAACTCCATCTCAACCTTCTGTATCATTAATCTGGTAGTTATTTAGGGAAATTACAAAAGCAAAATTTCAGTACCAAATCAAGAAATTGTAATTAAATCCACTAAATTACAGAGGCTTCTGCATGTTTTACTCAGGAATATTAAGAAAGTAGAAAACACTAAAGAATACTAACAAACATGCTAAGATATTTAGGTTGCATGTGCCCTCCAATAATAAGCAAATTATTCTTGAAAGTACATCTTGTTAAAAAAGGTATGTTTGGAAAGTACAACACTGCAATAGCGAGCACATTTGAGGTTTCACTTTGTGTTGGAACAGACAAGTGTGATATTGTGAGAAGAAAGGGACACCATATTTGAGTTCCACATAATAAATCCTCCAAAATAGTGCAAGCAGTCAGTGTCAAAGATGCAAATGAATTAAACTGGCATGAACTCAAAGCAAGCATCTCTCAAGAGAACTTAATTCGGACTCACATTTTAGCCCTTAGGCTAGACCAAGATCAGTAAATTTGAACTCCAGGATTGAGCCAAGTGTTACATATATTAAAACATAGTGATATTTTAAAAAGGTATTAAGGTGATCCAGTGAGTTGACACACACAACCAATAGTTCTCTATTTTAAACTTTATTTCGGACTCACATTTTAGCCCTTAGGCTAGACCAAGATCAGTAAATTTGAACTCCAGGATTGAGCCAAGTGTTACATAGATTAAAACATAGTGATATTTTAAAAAGGTATTAAGGTGATCCAGTGAGTTGACACACACAACCAATAGTTCTCTATTTTAAACTTTATTTTCTTCTCCGTTACTGAGAATCTGAGTTTTTCATGCATATGTGAATGAGGGAATCTTGAGTAGATGACTCAATGAGTTTTTCATGCAATCCTTTCTAATCTACAACTTATATTATTGGCACAACATGTACCTAGAAAATGAAAGATTAAAAAAAAGGAAAAATAAAGGTGCTAATTAAATGCATCTCATGGTAATGAAAATTGTTAGATGATCTTGTTGTGCTGATTTTTATATGCATCACAGGTAGATATAAATTCTTTGTTTCTACAATAGGATCACTTACTCAAGATTTGGCATGATACCATGTGATTAAAAAGTCATACTTGTTCCATTGGGCACCCTGACCCTATTCAGAAGAACCAAATTTGAACTTAAGAACTTTAAGACAATACACAAATCAATTTGACCAGAAGGCAACCCAGCTAGACCCAGCACACACAAACTGTTACCGACTGAATTTGGACAAGACCACTTACATGTTATAACATAGATAGGCAGGATAAGCTGAGTACAGGGCAAGATTTAGTAAAATGATAATTTTGCTCTTTTCTAACATGGGTAGCTAGAGTGAAAGCCACCTCTCTAACAACGTTATCGTCTTAATATAACGATAACATTACTCATTGCTATTTGTAGGCGTTCATCAAATTCTCAAATCCTAAAACCATGCTATAAAGTAGAATCCAAAGCAATTTTTGCGTTTCTTCGATACACTGAACCTAAGAAGAATCCTACAGACAGTATACAAGCATATCGGATTAACATACAGAAACAGGAACACTATAAGCAGAAAGCAAGAAATAAGATCACAAGCTAACTAATCTGTAGTTGCAACACCGAGTCTTACCTAGCGTGAATTGCACGCGGAGCCATCATAATCGTCTACAAGAACGTCCGGCTTGTCTTTGTGGCCTGCAGAAGACCCAACCTCTCAAAAGCAATCAGCCTCCCGTACTAAACTCCAGAACCCCATCTCCCTCGCCCGAGAACAGCAATACAAAAGAAGTAGCTAGGCAAGGATTTCAAATCGACGCAGGGAGAAGGCAACGTAGACCGAACTCCGAGCGCTGCCGTCGGGAGCGAGGGTGAAGGGCTTCGCCGAGGTGGATCCTCGGGGGTTTGGGAAAGTGAGGGAGACCATAGGCCGTTGCGAAGGGGACGGGGCAGGCGGTTTCGGTTTTAATAGCTGCCCCGCACGTGTCTTGCACGTGTATCAAACACACAACAGGTCATCAGTTTTATTATTGTTTTTCTTATTTTAAAATAACAAATAATCATTTATTATTTTTGGAAAACGATACTTCTAGAACCATCTGCCGCAGGTACCAACGATAAAATAGTTAATGGAAAAATCGTTTTAATTATTTTTGATCAGCAAATCAGCACACCCACCGAATCAGATGGAGGGTTCAGATGAAGCCTTCCATTTGTGAGGTGCGTGGACCGACACCAAACGAGTCTTCCCTCCATGATCTCTCCCCTTCCCTCATAAGAGGGGGCGCAGTGAGAGAAGGAAACCAGGAAGACAAAGCAGAGCTCTAGGCACGGAGGAAACAAGTTAGCGTACGTTACAAGCCACCTCTACTCCTCCCCTTCCCCGTCCTGATTTCCTCCTCCCTCTTCCCCCACCCATCCCATCCAGATCTCATCGCCGGAACAGAAATCATCCTCCGAAGACTTTGTATCTTTCGATCGGATTCCTAACCCATTTCTTATTCCCTCTCTCTCCAATCTCCTTCAATCTCTTCTTCTCTTGTTTGCTGGGTGGACGGAAAGATCTGGTTTCTTGAAGCGCAATATTCTGGTCTCCGGTCTCGTTGATCCGAGGATCGGAGATCGTGTTTGATTTTTTCGTGGTTTTGGTGCTTCTTTGACGCTTTTTTTGAGGAATCTTGAGGGGGAAATGGTTGGATCTGGGGTTACGGGGCTGAATTAGAAACCCTGGTGATGTCGGCGGCGTCGGGTAATGCGGTGGCGGACCCAATACAGTTGCCGGTGGGCGGGGGTGCGAGCGAGGTGCCACAGCAGTGGTTTGTGGATGAGAGGGACGGATTTATTTCGTGGCTGAGGGGGGAATTTGCTGCGGCCAATGCTATCATCGACCTTTTGATGCATCACCTCAGGATCACCGGCGAGCTCGGGCAGTACGACCTCGTTGCGGGATGCATCCACCAGCGGCGATTCCACTGGGCGCCCATACTCCACCTGCAGCAGTACTTTCCCGTCGCCAATGTTATGTACGCGCTGCAGCGGGTGGAGGGGAAACAGCGTCCGCAGATCCCACAGAGGCGCTCCTACGGTCCGAAAGAAAATGGACGAAAGAACGGATTTGGGCATGGGTACGGACATAGATCTGATGGAGTTAGAGATACCCATGGATCGCTTGCATCTGGTATGGCTATGTCTGACGATGTAAATACTGAGAAGAGGGATGATAAGCTGGAAACATACACTGACACCAGCCAGAAGACTGACGCACCACCTCATGCTGAGAAGGATGGTGAGCGTGCTATACGCTATCCTACTAATCTTATTGTATAATTTGTAGCAGTATCACATATTATTGCAAAAGCAAGAAATTATCATAAACAAGATCAAAACTGAAATGGGAGACTTCACAATGCACACCCAAATTATCACAATAGCTTACATACCAAAAGACATTTTACCGGTTCTGATCTTCTTTAATGCATGATTTTCATATCCCAATGTTGATCATATCTTAACATGGTTTTATCTTTGCAAAAATAGGTTTGCTCATCACAATTTTTTCCCCCTTTAGTATCCGTCCTTGGCATTCATTACATGCTTGAGAATATTTAATTTCCATGGTTAAATGGAGTTAGGTACAACTGCCATTACAATTGTAGTAATTCCACATTATGATCTGATACTCAGTTTATGCAATTAAATACATTCAGGAGTCTGCAATGTACCTAGCTCCAAAGCATATAGCAGCCTCAAGGACAGAGCAAACGTAGTTGAGCCCAACTGCTTTGAGTCGGAACCCGCAGGTGATAGTCGAGCCTTGGACTGCAAAGATATGGTTTTGCTATTCGGTGATAACTGTCTTTTGTTTATTTATAGATAGGACTTTATTAGAAGGATGGGAATGCAAGCCTGGATCTGGAATTTCAAATTTTGTTTCAGTGCATTGTTAGTATTATATATCTCATGCATTTTGATAAGAAAAGAAGGCATAAAATCTGCACTGGTTGGATGAGTTTGGTTACTTTGAAGCTGTTGTGGGAACTATTTTATTGGACCATTGGATGACAATGCAGGCCAGTCTGATTTGTTTTACTTTGATTTTATGTAGTGACTTGATCCATTTGGATGTTATTCCTGTATTCTTGCAGGCAATTTTCAGAGTTTTATATCAATATTTCATTCTGAATCTTATTCTTAAAGAACATTGGTCAACAATAATTTGAGCTTCCGGATAGTCTTTGTTGAATCATATTTTAGATATTAAAAAATTTATATAATTATGGTTGAACTAAATTTAACCTTATCTTCATACACAGAAAGGTGATTAATCAGAACAATTCTATTGTAGATGATTGTTGATCAATGAAAAGATATTTACCTTGTTGCAAGAACACTATTATCTTTTCCTCTCCTTGTCTTCTAAATCTTATCATTTTCCCTTCTTTTTGCCATAGCAGCAAGAACATTAAACCATCTGTTGGTAACTTTTTTTCTTAATCCTTCCTGTTAAACTTCTATTATTTTTATCTCCTATTATTGAGGATTTAATGTGATTTAGTGCATTTTTTCTTTAACGCAAATATGTGTATCGTTATTGTCATCAATGTACTTGTTATTATTTTTATTGTTCACCCATGCAGAATTTAAAATATATATTTTATTTTGTATCAATTCAATTTTTTAGGGACTTGCAATGATTCTGGTAAAGGTGATGTAGATATAACTTCAAATCCAGACGAAAATCGGAAAGGCTACTTAATGCCAAAAGAATTTTTGGCCAAAGAAATAAGTGATGGCACAATGGTATGCTTCTTGTACATGAAGGAACAAAATATCATTTTATCTAGTCTTATAGCTCAAACCAGCAATTAAACCACAAAACAAAACTTTGTAGGTTAATGTTGTTGAAGGACTGAAACTGTATGAGGATTTTCTGAATAGCTCAGAGATTATAAGACTTGTTTCATTAGCCTATGAAACGAGAGCTGCTGGTCGTAGAAAAGAACTGCCAGGCAAGCTTCGCTATTACCCGTTTCCTTCCATCTTTCAGGATAAGGCAATAATCATCTTTTTGGATGAATTTTTTGCTATTAATTTAAATATTTTCATCTGGGACTTGTTTATGAATATATTATTCATATGATAAACAATATATGTTTATGAATATATGTTCATATGATAAATAATAGCATAAAACTAATCAGATAGTTTCTCCTCCAGGTGATAATCATATAATGTTTTCACAAGGGATTTGGTGCAGTTGCTCTGAATTAATCCTGTGGAACTAAGCATATGATATGCTTCAATGACATAAACCAACATCATTGTTCTCGACTCAGCATATTAAATCCTGAATGATGGATTTGATTGATTCCTAATTTATTTGTTGTTGCAACTTGCAATACTGTGTCATTTAACTCATTGAAAAGTCTTTAGCATAATTTCAAACAAAATTTATGGATCAACAGCCATTAGTCAGAAAAGCTTAATGATTAATGCAAAGGGGCTTGCTCCTGACATCTTTATGTTCATGATAGATTTGCAGATCTATTGTTTTGACTGTAATAGATATTTTGCAACATAATTGGAAAATTTCCTAGTGAATATTTTGTGGAATTTAATATTGTTAAGATGGGGGCAAATTGCAATATAATGCTCTATAAGTAATATTTTTATAATGATAAATCCTTCTCATAATGGAAGGTTTCTCATGGTATATGGAACATACCTTTTAGTTTTTCATGGATTAGCCAGCTAGCACAAGACAGCTGCAATCGGTAATATTTTAAAGTACAAGATTTGACTTTTTTTCCTTTCACCATAGACAATTGAACTGTATTTCTGGTTTTAGATTATTATCCTTGTTACTCCTAATGCAATAAAGTGTTTAGATAGTTGTCCATTGTAGTGACTAATGGGACAATCTTTCTTTGGATAAGCATGATACACATGCATATTCCTTGTTATAGAAATCTTTGTTTTTACTTTTCTAATGCACCTGGAAATGCTTTTATGTTTTGAGTGGTTTTTATCGAAACAAAAAGTGTTTATTGGCTGCTGTATTTTACATGCTTGGAATGATGAAAAAGCAGGTCAAACACTTGTAACATTGAAAAGACCAATGAAGGGACATGGAAGAGAAATGATTCAGTTTGGCATTCCCATTAATGAGGGACCTCCAGAAGATGAAAATACCACTGTGAGCTCTGGTGGTAAGTTACCGGCTTCATATTCTTTTCTTTTAATGTCTACAAAATCCACTTTACACGGAATACAAAATTTTCAGAGAAAAAGGTAGAGGCCATTCCTAGTGTACTGCAGGATATGCTTCATAGCTTGGTTCAGCTGCAAGTTTTGCCAGTTAAACCTGATTTTTGCATTATTGACTTATTTAATGAGGTAAGAAACTTTTACCATATTTTTGTGGTACTCTAGGAACTTGTTTTAGCAGGAATTGACATGGTTGCTTATGTGAAGGGGGATCACTCACAACCTCACACATGGCCACCTTGGTACGGTAGGCCTGTTTGTAACTTATTATTGACCGAGTGTGATATTGTATATGGCCGGGCAGTAGGATCAGATCACAGGGGAAACTACAATGGCTCTTTGAAGCTCTCTCTCACTGCAGGGTATGCATTTTGTACACCAGAATTCTTATTTTACTTGTTTTCTCAAGTTTTCTTTGTTATCTAAGAAACTATTAGTAGGTGATCTAATTTGCTTTTCTCTTTGCTTTAAGTTAACCAACTAGTGGATATTTTCCTCCATTTAGATATACAAAGTCTTGTTAAGTATGGCAACAAAAAAATTATTGAATCTTTGAATTTATAAAATAGGAAGAAAGAAGAGCTCAAAATCCTTAGTGTCTTGCTAGTCATCGTTTCAAATACAGGTCCAACAAAGAACTAGTATCGGACCATATGGTTTGGTAGCGCTTTGTCACGAACGGTCGTCGCGCACCCGCAACAACTCCGTTCAACGAACTGTTCGTCGCTGTCATCTACATGTACAGCTGCTGCTTGACAGCATGTTTTGTCTTGGTTTTGAGTCATTTTGCTTGTAAAAATGTAAGTTCGAACAAGTTGCAGCGTTACAAAGCGATCGCTCACCGAACCGAGCAAAACAACCCCAAAACAGCTCTGTTTTCGTGTGCCACGAGTTGTTTTCTGCAGTCCGCT
Organism: Musa itinerans; assembly: GCA_001649415.1. Classification (NCBI taxonomy): domain Eukaryota; kingdom Viridiplantae; phylum Streptophyta; class Magnoliopsida; order Zingiberales; family Musaceae; genus Musa; species Musa itinerans. The sequence goes on along the minus strand of LVTN01000073.1, from coordinate 510,838 downwards.
TTCGCTCACCAAAATGTCAGCCATCTCAGCCCCTTGGAACCACCCGGGTGGCAAAGGGCTGGATGGGGCTTCGGTATAGTGTCGGGCGTTGAACAACCTTTCGCAAGTTCGCACGTTACCTTGACGGGAACTTGTTGTCGCGCCCGGCACCCGGTGGGCAGCTGTTTGTGGACTTGCAGCTGTTCGTTCAACCCTCTAAAGTCCTTGTTTTCCCCCTCTCCCTCTTTTCTCTTATGCACACAAGGTGCTCGCTGAATTACTTGTAAAGCTTCCCCTTTTCGCGAGACGT